>JAPYZJ010003060.1:0-17832 GCA_030522765.1 Ophioninae sp. B BG-2022a | reverse complement strand
CCCCCTCCTCGACACCCCCTTTAGCAAGATCAGCGCCGCTGCTCGGCGCGCACGCCGAAGCGTCCTCACTTCGACGTCGTCCCTCAGCGTGGCCGGTGTCTCGCGCACTTCATACTCGTCTCTGTGTAGTACATCGCGGTTAATTTCATTTTCGTTTTCCTATGCGTGTGCGCGTTCTCAACATCGCGAGTGACCTCGAGTTCTCGGGCGAGCGACACGAGGAGAGACGAATTCGATTGCGAGCCGCTTAACGGTCACGCGCGTGTATGTGTCTGTGCGTCAGGTATAAAGTCCAATTGCCATTGTTCACTCGTGCGAAAGCGAAAGAAACACGTGATCGGTGCGGATTCTCGTATCGTAAGAAGAAGAAAAAAAAACCTTGGTTCGTTTTCGTCACGGATTCCGTCAGTTATCGTCTAGCGCGTGAGATTCTAGCCCCGCCCCCCTATCGGCTCCTGTGAGACCTGAAATTTTGATCGCGCCATTTTTCATCCTTTTTCGCTCGGAACTGCGCTACGAAAACCGGAAGCGTCAATCATCATGGACTTCCGTTAATTCATTCTCCAGAAGTGAAACAGCGGTTCTTTTTTTTTTTTGAGGTTAGGTCTCGCGGGGTCACATGGCCCGGCGGAATAAAACTTAGAGATATTCCGGAACTCCCGGGAACACGAACCGAAACTACTCTCGTGGTAATCCCATCGCGTTCAATTGATGGCTCCGATTTTTTGTTTGTTCCTTTTCCGGTTGCTTATCGCGACCGCGGCGCGCCTTATCGAAACCGGAAACGCGCGCGTGTTTCACACTTTTAATTTCATCAAAGTTCAATTTTTCAGTGGCCAAATTACAATACCATTTGTTGAAAGATTTTCTCTCTGAAATTACCAATAATTTCAATCTTTCAAGCCGATTAGTAAATGCAAAATTCAACTCTAATGCTTCATTTGCAACCAGTGAATTTTAAGCAGTTTTTACTTCTCTGATGACAGTCATTCCGAAGGAGCAACGACCAACGATGGACCATGTCCAAACTGGACTCTGCGTTCCTTCGCGCTACGAAGGATCGAGAAGAAAGCGAAGCGGACCTGCTTCAAGGATTTAACGCGACCACAGTCCCTTATCATTCTCCTGTCCGGTGTTTATGTTCATCCGCTACTGGACGGAGAACTGATAAGGGCCCAAGGGTCGCAAAATCATCGATCATCCCAGCAGTATCCTTGGTAGTGCGAGTCGAGATATATTTATTGCGTCGTTGCGATTGTACTTTACTTTAGGAAGAAATAAAATGAAAAAAAGAAGAATACATTGAAGGAACAATTGAGAAATTTGCAGTGTTGAGACCTTCCTGCGCCGAACGATTAAGAGAATAAACATTTACAGAATTTTCTTTGTACACTGACTATGCAAACTTCAGTAGAAAATTCCTCTATTACAAACACTGTATTTTCCTGAGAGCTTGGAAAAAAGAATTATTATTTCTCGTGTGCCTTTTTTATATTATATTACAATTATTTTATAATAAAAAATCTGTAGCCATAAACATAAGTAAATGAATATAATCTAAAGTTTATTTGAATCGGTTTACTATGCTACTCGTTAATAATTCGTATAAAAAAAAAGGCAAGGACTACAAGGTGACGCAGGGAAGAAACTTTTGCATATGCAACGGAGTAGAAAAACGTGTTTTCTTTCATACCTCATAACGCAATGTACAAATTGCATAACGAATTATATTTTTTATTATAATTATAATAATCGTATAATTAAAAAAAGTAGGTACAGTCATACGTACATAAATACAAGTGGATGTCGAAACGGATGTAAATCGGTTTGCCAAGTCGAGGCAAAATATCTTTCTTTACCTTTTCGAGACTCGCCTGGTCGGCCAACATTGTTTTTTTTTTGTTTCTTTATCCGAACGAATCTCAGGTACCTGTACACTTGGAGGCGGCGTGGACTTGCAACGTACTCGGATTCGTTCTGGGATTTGAGTCTGTCGAGTTCGTCGGATCTGAATCTTGCCCTATTCTGGAGGGCGTCAAGTTGCTGCTATTGGAACTGTCGACGAGATGGACTCTGCTGGCTGGCGATGTGTTGGGCTCGCTCGCAATCGTGCGCACATCGACGATCCTCAACGATGGCAAATCCCTTATCAAATAACCGGTTGGGCCGATCGTCTCAGCGGTTTTTGGCAGTATCACCGCAGCAGCATTGCTCGCCAGCAATTTTGGCACTTTCGGAGCTATGGGAGTCTCCGTTCGCGTCTCGATGGTCGCCCGACGACGTGACGACGACAACACTCTCGAGGCACTCGCGTTCACGTTGTGCACTAGAGTTCGGACGATCGATGGACTCTTCGATTCTTGGACGACGATCGGAGTACCTGTGTGACCCGTTTTGTTCTTTCGCCTTTTTTTTCCCTTTGCTTTCTTTCACGATACTCATTGCTCGCGTAAACGTGAAATCAGGAAGAACTCTCGCAAATGTTTCAACGTGCCAAAGCGCGGGAAAAGCGGTAAACGATATTTGCATTTGTTTATTAACGGCTGGAAGCGAATACCCGGGTGTCTCTTGAAAGGACACAGTTGTTTTTGTACTTCGGACGATAATGGAAGTGTACGTTTGCAATTCGAAAAAAAAAATTGGCCGAATGTGTATAGGAACGATGCATTCCTTCCAGGAGGTGAAAATAGAACTTATTTGCAGTAATCGAGGTAATGTCATGTGCTGCACGAAAATCAATAGTTTCCGAGCAATTGAAGTTCAAGTTGTTTTTAAATCTTGGATTTGCAATTTATTGAAATATATTCAATTTAATTGTTCGGTAACACCGTATCGTGCTTATTTTACATGTATATCGGTCCCTTTTGGAAAAGCTGATAAGGATCTTATTGATATAAGCGAGTTATGGAAACTCATTTTTTTGCAACATCACTGATTGTACATAATAACTATAAAAATTACAAGTGTTTGCAATTTCGTATCTCAAGTATCTCAATCAAAAGACCACAATATATTTTTCTAATTATAACTCGTACCCCCCCAATCTTTTTCAAAGTACTAAGGATTGAATATTAAATTATCTTTTTTTTTTCAATGTCATTAATCCGACCGGATGGGCTTTGACATTTGAAGTAAAATAAATTTTGCCGATCATTGTCAACTTTCTATTTTTATTTGATTAACTAAACGTGAAATTAATCGAGTGAAGTGAGTGCGAACAACCAGATCTACATTTATATTCATTAAAATTGTAACATCTAAATTGTTCGATTATTTTTTGGATATTTTTCTGTTAAAGTCGTTTTTGTAAACGCGTTTCAACGCAAGTGCTTAAAACGGGCTTAAATTAATTCTGAGCACATTTCTGTATGAAACAAGTGAATTCAGGACGTACGCTCCCAAAAATGTTGGCCTCAAAAAATAAGAGACAGACTATTTGCGTACGTTTGACGAATTTTACTACTATTACTATTCTTATTATCATTATCATTAATAATGACATTTTAGTTAGTTAATTAGCCGATTAATTTACCAACTGTATAAATTCAGTTAATAATTAGTTACTCGACATCTAAAATTACCTTTTCCTACGGAGTTGGCTGCTGATGGAGTGGGAATGAGGTAAAAAGCAGAAAAGGCTTTATGAGAGTGATAAATAAATTAAAAAAAAACATATTACCTTTCCCCATTGCTCTCGTGACCGAACAATCCTCATGGGCGAGAAGGAGGCTTCGGAGCTTAGTGACTTCGGATCTCAAGGCTTTTACCTCGAGTTGCAGCGCCGCGTTTTTCTCGTTGGCGCTCGTCGCGACTTTCTGAAGCTGTTGAATCCACGCTTTTCTCTTGGCCCGCGCTCTCATCGAACTCGCGCGATTCCTCGCTAGTACGTCCTGCTTGCGGCGCTGCTCCGACAAGTTCGCGACAGAACTTTTCTCGTGACATGTCCGGACGTTCCTCGTCTTCTCTGGAATTTCCGGGTCGTTCCTAGAGGCGGGGGCTTCGCCCTGGCTATTCTTCGTCAGAGCTTGCTTGAGTCTCTGAAATGTCAAACGTTACGACGAATCATTGATAAACTCGTATCAGAGAGATTACGTAGACGATGAAACCAATACCGATACACTGGGACTTGATTTTAGATAGAAAATAAAACGCGGTTTTTACAAAATTCTCTTCATTTAATGAGAGATAATTTGAAGATAACACTAGGGAAATAAATCGCTTTGGAGAATTACAATATTCATTGAAGGGGTATTTTTAGGAGATCTTGTCCCTTAATTTAATCAAGGGACAAGGCTGATTAATGGCTAATCCGATTCAACTCTAGACTCAACATTTACCATTTTTGCAATCGCGAGCTTGTCATCACCCGCGGGAATTTTTTTCGCTTCCTCGATTTTGGGACGAACCACTCGCGGTTCGCTAGTCTGGTCGTTGCGACTCGCGGAAACCGGAACGGCGGATAATTGCACGAGTTTACCATCCGCCGTCTTCAACAGCAATTGAACTTCCTGGCCATTTATGGACCTGCAAAGGAAAACACGAGCATCGTTGAAATTATTCTTTTTTATTTCTCCGAGCAATAAAATCTACGATTTAATAAATGTAACATGACTATTATTATTATTATTATCTACATTCGAAGACCCAAATAGCGCTAATTACAAATTCGTCCTCGAGCCTTCAATGATTTTCGGCGCGACGAGAGTCCTCGCGTTACGAACGACGATCCCTCCAACCGCAGGTTTTTTTAAACTCGTCAAATCCGCTTCCGCCCGATTTACTTCCGGTTCGTTGGCCGCCGCGTCTTCCCGCTCGTTCGAACGACTTATCTCTTCGGAACTCGAGGCTTCTTTCGATTTGTCAGGACTGGCTGAGTTGGCCAGGTCGGTAGAGGCTTCTGCTATGTTGGGGAATATGTGAGGAGTGTGCAGCGTATCGTCCGTTCCTCCTCCCTTCAGAATTTGTCAGTTTTTTTTTCTATTGTATCAAAAAGTTATTTTCTCTGCTCCGTATCCATCGGGACGGGAGGAATGTTCGATTATTGCGTCGCTTGATTCGTTAGCGATCAAGGCGAATCGTACATACCTCAGATTCCGAGAGAGCCATGGTCTTGCCATCCTCGACGGCTCGTCTGAAAGTCTCCTCGAACGGATTGACGTTCTGGAGATCCTGAAAGAGTCCGACCTCTTCGCAGTTCCTTATGAATCTGGTCGGCGTCGGGGTTTGGTCAGCTGGAAAGTGATGGGCTCGTTGAATGGACAACGGTAATATTGTTAGGGAAGAGTTTGGCTTTAGAACGATCGTTGTGTTCAGGACCAGTGTTACACTGAAGTTTTCCAATTGTTACCGTCTGCGTTATCGAGGCTATATAAATAACTTAGAAAACTTAGAGAACAAAGCTCTTTAATCTCGAGTGTTCTAATCATCATTTTGGATGACGGCACCAACTAATTTGTGTTTTCTAATTGATCGGCTATTAAATTAAGAAAATAGAAGAAAAGTGCTCTATAAATACATGGATGCGGTGCCTTCCATCGTACTTTGGTTTGTCTGGATGTTATTGGAATCCCAGGCTTTTGAATGTTACCTAGACGAATAGCTGTTTGATAGCGCCCTTTGGATTTTTTTTAACTGAGGGAAAGGACCAGTTTCCATGCAATATTTAGCCAGATTAAATACCCACCGACGAAAGTATTTTTCCCATTGGCTCCAAGGTTCAAGACCATGTCGTGCTTTTTTCTGTGCACAACCAGATGATCCTCGTTGGTAAAGCTCTGCCGTGTAAAGAAGTGAACAATTTTCATTACGATTTTTTTATAGGTATTAATGAAATGATGCAGGGACAATGATAAAGTGGGAATCGTTTGGATTCTTGGATTTAGAAAGTTGTGTGCGAGTACTTGCCATGTTACAACCTGGTGATGGACAGGCGAACGGTTTTTCCGAATCGCCCATCGCTGGTTCCGTCTTGTTATTGTGTTTTATCGTTGATGACGTTTTGACTGTCGAATCTCGGAGGCCGAGAATTTCGAGTTGGATAAACAATATCGCGCATGGCCGCGTGTATCTACAGTATTGGTGAACGCTTTACCCGGTTGTCTTGACAGTTTCGAATGAAAAAAAGCCTACCCTAATGGAGCTTTGGACAGCCAGCGCTGTAGCGCGCGAAGTCTGCTGAAGGAAGTGGTTGAATGAAAGTTGGTAATTATCAACGTTCGGTAAGACATTATCAACGATCGTTGATAATTCTCGGCTTTTGGGTGGACGTTAACAATGATCGGTAAAAAGTTCAGCGACTGCTGACAAAGCATTATCCACTATTGATAAGAGTGAAGGACAGTTCTTATGAACGCTTAAAAACAAGTGCAGCGCTTCGACGAAAATACGATGATATTCGAAATCCGCTGAAAACTTTCGATTGGATAGACCTTTAAAACTATTTCAGAATCGAAAAAAACACGTGGCCATTTTGTTTTCGAAAAAGAGCACTGAAAACTGTATGCATACTAAAACGTGACAATCGTACAAAAAGTCGTCTACTCGTGACGTTTAAGAATGTCGGTCTATCTTTGTTATTCAAAGGTCAACATATATTTTTCATCTAACCCCACCATGCTACAAGCGCAGTAAAATCCACGAAAAAGTTTCTGACAACCCCGCAGATATTTTTCGTTCTTTATGAAGTGTAATTCTGCTATGTGATTTCTTATACTCATTTGCGATGAAAATCTTTTTAACGGTCCTCCTAAGATATTAAAAGAAAGAATATCAGGAGGAAGAAGTTTCGAAAATTTATTCCAAACTTGGGAATGCCAAACTCTTGGAACGGACTGTATCGTAGAGTTTACGAGAGAGATGGCGCGACACCCCCCCCTCCCCCACGAGGATCATCTTTCTCGGCGCACGCAATCTATGTTTCAGTGTATATTTCAGTGGGCCGTGCTTCGTCCTTCTACTTCGTGTGTCAATATCGCTACGAAACGCTAGCGACGATCAACAAACACGTTTCGTAAAAAGAACGTTCGATCAGTTGAAGTTTAAGGGCTAGGCTAGCTTCGATGCGGTTTTTCAACGCGCAGTGACGAAGCGTTGATAGACGAAGAATCTAGTCTTCTGCGCTATGCGACACGCTCTCGCTTTTTCCATCGTAATTTTGTGCATTGTTTATCCTGCCGTTTCTTGGCGCTTTCGAGGCAAACAACGAAGTCCTGTTGTTTTCAGTAAGTCACGTCACTTTCTTCCCTCCACGTTCTAATGACGTCGTAACAAATAGTATTAGTCATTGCGTCGATTACTCTGGAAATTAACTCGAAGTGTGCGTTAAATCGACGTGAAAATTATTTACTTATTAAAATTGAGGATTTATTTTAAAAACGGTCGATAAATCGTAACAACAAATGTATTGAGAAATCGTGTTTATCACTTTGAAAGACAATAGGACAGTTCGGAGAAAGAGGTCTCTCATTACGATTATACTCAGCCTTTCTTCCATTTCCAGGAGGAAACTCCAATTATCAAGCAAGGGAAGGCTACAGTGAAAATTTCACAATATTGCATAATCTTCGCTTCAACTTCACAATCTTTCTGTTATCAGAGTTAATTAGATTGACTCTGATATAATAGAGATTGACATTGATGACTCTGCATCAATCGCTATTATATAGAGATGGATATTGATGATTCTGCATCAATCTCTATTATATAGAGATAGAGATATTGATATTGGTAACTTTGCGATAGCATCTAAATAGTGAATATAATTTTTCATAGGAATTTGCCATAGTAAAATATCTCAACTGCGTTTCTTTTCCTCAAGATTTTTTTTTACTTTTTTCGTTAAAATATTGATGTTTGATTCAAGGGTCGAAATCCACATTGGTATTTTTAGGATTAAGATTTAAAGGGGCATTAAGCTTGTAAACTTAGCGAAAAATTACATATTTTATATGGTTAAAGACAGCAATGATATTGGGATGTTCTCATATAAGAAAAAAAATTATTGCAGTACCCGGAGATGGAGGCAGCCAAGTCGAGGCTAAACTCAATAAGAGCACAACCGTTCATTATGTCTGTGAAAAAATATCGGCCGATTACTTCAACATTTGGCTCAATTTGGAGCTCCTCGTACCCCTCATAATCGATTGTTGGGTCAGTAAATACTCCATAGATTATTGCACAATACTTTAACTGCTTGAAATCCGAGATAATCCAAATGTTTTTTTTTTCTTATGTATATCTGTGTACGAAGCAGTATTTGGTACAAAATACATAAACATTTTATTTGCTAGTTCAAGAGCTGAATTCATTCGAAAAGAATTAGAAAAGTATTTGAAAAATGATCTTGATCAATGCCGTTCAGATTGACAACATGAAACTCATTTACGACAATGCAAGTCGGACAACAAAGAATCCGGATGGCGTCGACATCAGACTGCCAGGATGGGGAGAACCAACAGTTGTGGAATACTTGGATCCCAGCAGGGCGTATCCTGGATCGTATTTCAAGGACATTGGAAATATGCTCGTTACAGATCTAGGCTACGTGAGGAATCTGTCGCTCCGAGGTGCTCCTTACGACTTCAGGAAGGCTCCAAGTAAACGTCGTTTTTTTTAAAACACTTCAGTAAATTCGAATTGCGCAAGAAACAGAAAATTACAGGCCCGATAATATTCAAAATTCATCAGAACTAAGAAACGACAGAAGCAAACCGTAAAAACACTGCGATTGATCCACAGAGATCAACGCTTCGTTTTCCTTAACTGGAAAATTGTGGGTTTGCGAGGAGCTTTTCTGTTAATGCAAAAAGTTTAGCGGGTTAAGGTTTTCCATTAAAAAATGTTGATAAATAGTGAGTCTGTTGAAAACGATATCAATTCGAGGGGCGTACAGCGACAACATTTCATAAAATAATTCAAAGCAGGGTCACAGGCTAACGCGAGAGGGAGATAGAGCGCGATTCACTAATCTTCGATCTTCGTTCGAACAACATGAATATCCAGTTTAAAGTCTGGCGCGTCTAATTCAATAAATTTTCAGACGAGAATGAGGAATATTTTGTGAAGCTAAAGGAGCTGGTTGAAGAAACGTACACGATAAATGGTGGGCAACCGGTAACTCTGATAGCGCACAGCATGGGAGGTCCAATGTCAATGATATTTCTACAGCGCCAGAGCCAAAAGTGGAAAGATAAATACATCAGCTCTCTAGTAACGCTCGGAGCAGTTTGGGGCGGATCGGTCAAAGCCCTCAAAGTTTTCGCCATAGGTTAGTACGTACCTGCTATTTCCATTCACGGAATTTCAAAAACAGTCAAACGCAAAACCAACAACCAACTAATCAACCAATGATAAAAATAGGTGACGATCTCGGCACTTACGTATTGCGCGAGAGTACTTTAAAGAATCAGCAGATCACGTGTCCAAGCTTGGGCTGGTTGCTGCCGTCGAAATTATTTTGGAAAGAAACCGAAATTTTGGTGCAAACCCAAACGAAGAACTACACACTGTTAGATCTGAAGCAGTTTTTCGAGTGAGCTTAATTTTACAATTATATCACCGATTATATGTCAAACCACTTGC
The DNA here is from genome assembly GCA_030522765.1 of Ophioninae sp. B BG-2022a. Classification (NCBI taxonomy): domain Eukaryota; kingdom Metazoa; phylum Arthropoda; class Insecta; order Hymenoptera; family Ichneumonidae; species Ophioninae sp. B BG-2022a. The sequence continues at coordinate 8,253 of JAPYZJ010003060.1, read as the reverse complement.
TACGGAAAATTAAGCGAACGGAGGAGCTTAAGGACATATCGAAGACCGAAATAACTTCACAAATTCTCGCTATCCGTTTTTTCATGGGCGTTTACGTTTTCAATGAAAAATCGAGCATCAGTCTCTGTAGAATTCATAAACGCAGAAATACATTTATTTATTTTAAGATAAAAATGTTTAAACCTTGCGTAAAGAGCTATCTAAAAAATTCCGACTATTTCTACCGCATTTACGAGTTACGTTCCGAAGAAATCTTTATCTCGTTAATTAACTCTTTATTGCGGTATTCTTCAGCGACCCTGAAATCATTCAAGCTCTTTTCTCCAGAGATATAGACGTGCCAAACGGTTGGGAGTTCCGTAAGGATACGGAAAAGTATCAGTTGAACTTCAAATCGCCGGGTGTTGAGATTCACTGCCTTCATGGTGCGAAAGTCGACACGGTCGAGAGGTGACAAAAAAACATAAAAAAAACAACAATTAGAGAAAAGCAAAAATTGAGAAAAAGTATAACGTTGATCGTTTCAATGTAGGTTGTATTACAAGCCGGGAGTCACGATAGACGGTTATCCGCAGTTGATAACGGGCGACGGCGATGGTACTGTAAACATAAGAAGTCTGGAGGGTTGTCTTCACTGGCAAAATCAACAGAAACAAAAGATTTATCACGAACCCTTCCCCGGCGTGGACCACATGGAGATACTGCGAAATTCTCGGGTACTCGATTACATCAAAACAATACTGACACCACCGACGTAGTCGTCTAATTAGATTTATTCGTCATTCCTCCGTTTTTGGATCCGACCATAATCAACGATCAAAAAAACTTGACCCAGACTCTACTCACCTTCGAACTCCAAAAGTGTCTCTGTCACTTTAACGCTCAATGTAGGTTACGTCCTTAAGTGTAACTCGTTACCACAATTCGATGCTATACTCGACTTCAGCTTTTTCTCTGTCGATTCCACTCGTAGCTTCGAAGACGGAAATATCCAAACTATAGAATCGCCATGCTTCCATAAATGCGCGAATTTGAAGATACGTTTCGAAGCTTCAAATGTTGCTGCAGCAACGATATTTAAGGGGTTGAGGGGTGAAGGAAATTTTTTCTGGAAATCGATGGTTATCAGAAATAGTCTCTGATATTAGTAAACTAGAGTGTCCCTTGTTTTTCGTAAATTTTTAATGCATGTATCCTAATTATATTAATTTTAACCCAAACAAACCCAAAGTAAATAATTAAGTATTCTACATCCCATAAACCGTGCAAACTTGCATCGAAACATGGTAATTCAGTAACGACCTTTAAAAGAAACCAAAAAATGAATCTCATAAGTGAGATGTTGCGATCTTGATAAATGCGAATATAATTTTCGTTTCTTTTTTGAATTAATTGAACTCATTGTTTCGCGTTTAGTAAACCATTCAGAAATCAGAAATTAATCGAAATTGAGCTGTATCCAGATCCGTTAGGGACGGGTTAACGTAAAACCTGATATTTAAGTAAGCCTTGGTACTCATTTTCTTTTATACACCAAAAAAATGAGAGCGTAAAAGAGTCGCATTATTGTATGCGTTATCGAAGACAGATAGCAGACTTGGAAAGGAATCCGTGCAAATTAAAATGTAAAGAGGGCAATGTAGTCAAGCGACTCATTAACATGTATTCCAATTCGAAAGGAATGCTCGTAGAGTCTTCGATATCGTTGATTTCTGAGATTTACATTCCCCTTCGATCGATCTGCACTTTCGGTTCTACGTGCATACGTAAAGTTCCATTATCACGGTCTGTCCCACGTTTGAACGGACAAAAAAAAATCGTACGATCCTAACCTTGTGACGAAAGTGCATATCGATTTAAACTCTTTTTGCTCTCGATAGTTAGCAAGCGTAGTGAAATGAGTACTCGTAGAGCACAGTCGGTTATCGATCAACGTCGCGATTAGTCTTTGACTGTCGTAAGTCATTTTTTGAACAAACACAATTACCCTTGCAAATGCCTCGGACTAGGATTCGCCAGTATCGCACTTTTCGTATGCTTGCGAAAGTAAACTGTGACGTTGTAAATATGTCGATAGAAAATGGTATTTTTAAGATTGGTCAAGTTCGAGATTGATCGTATCTCAGAGAGGCTTTAGGGAAGTATGAATCTTTGACGGAGGTTGAAGAAACCTGAACAATTGTGATATTAGCGTTACATTGATCTTGACCGAAACGTAGCGTCCTTTTTTTTGGCGTACGGATTAATACGCACGTGTGTGCGTGTACAATCGTTTCCTTTATTGCTGAATAAATAAAAACTATTTAGAAACATTATCCCTTTATTGGTGAATTGGCCGAGTCGGTCGCAGGCGTCTACATACGTGCACTCACCCGCGCGCATAAACATGTATGTATGTATGGATGTATATATATATATATATATCTATATATATTTCTCAAATAAATACCTACTTTTTGTTTGAAAATCACATTACAATGCACAAATTACGCACTCTACATTGCTCGCGAGCAGAAGATTTCCTTTTCCGTAGCTTTTATCAAACGTGATTTTACATTTTCACAAATATTCCAATTTTCACCCTCGAAAAATCGTTTCTCATCCCCCGTTATTCTCGTAGTCACACGCCCACGCATTCCTGCAAATGCGCCCGTGCGAAAGTTGAGTAAAATTAAATACAAAAAGAAAACAAAAAATAATGGAAAATCGGCACGAAGGCGTAATAGGAATGATAGTAAATTATTGGAAATCCAATAAATAACAAATAAAAGAATAGCAGCGATCAATAATAGTAACAAATAATGAATTCTCCATCGAGAATTTCTATAAAGATTTTGAGTCTCTCCGTAGCATAGTTTCGAACCCCCAACTTGTTTACCATATTTTGACAAAATAGATCACGTTGTTTCTCGCATATTCGATAAAATGACGTAGAAAAAGATCCGACAGTGAAATAAGGCAAGTTCGTAGGACGTTCCTTTGGTTCAGTGTCAGTTGAGTCCCGTGCCTGTTTTGAGAAAAGCGTAGATGCCGATCGCTAGGATAGTGACGACGGTGATCGTCCGATAACTTCTCAAACGAGGATACGGTATTATCGTACGGCTTGGTACGGCGACTTTGAGCTGTCTCAAACGTTCGCGTTCTCTCCGGCTAGCCTCGGCTTTCGATTTCCACTCTTGTTCCTTCGAACGACGCTTTTTGTCGAATTCACGCACGTCGTTGATTATCGACTCTGGAGGATACTCGAGATAGAGGTTTTTCGCGTCAACGAGCAGCCTTTCGAACGGTAGATCATCCGGGAGCTGAAAAAGCGATTAAATTTTCTGTGAATAATGTTACAACAGCAAATGGTACGTTCGATCGTTGGTGTATTAAAATTGCTTTAATGCTTTTTTTTAAATGAATTTTTTCATCGATTTTCACCTGAACGCAATTGGAATGAGATTATTATTATATCTGTATATCGATGCACTAACCGTGCAGAGCACTTTGTGGGTATGTCCCATATCTGGCGTCGTGTTGAAGATCTCGGCGTCCCTATGAGCGACGATAACTGTGCTTAAATACAGTGGCATGAGCGGCGGGCTTCCGAGAAAGAAGTCGAAAAGCCTGTGGAGGAGCTTCCGATTCTCAGCGTATTTGTGAGCGTACCAAGTTGTATATTCAGCCAATGCGAAATGTGGAAATAGCTCTACACTGGAAAAATTTGTCATCATTTATCATTATTGATATGTTCTTTATTTGTTATCATCGTTATGATTGCTATACCGATTATCTTCTACCCCGGCTCGGTCGATACGCTGGGGATACTTCTTAATGTGGATATTGAGGCAACTTACTTTTCAAGATGTACGAGAAGTGTAGGATGTACACGGTGTAGCAAAGCGAATATATAGAATAATTCTTGATTGACTGTTTCCATGGTTCGCTCCATGAACCTTTCGAGAAAATTTACCGATACACGCTCGAGGACGCGCAAGCTTCGTTGCAGACCCATCACTAATAAGATTGTGGCAGCGATGTCGTTGTATCCCTGATAATAGCTGAAAACAATCGAATCGTTAAGACAATTCCTGTAATTGTTTATCAAAGTGAGATTATTTACGCGATTCTGTTTCTTGATTTATTTTTCATACGCTTTAATTCGGAAAAGTATTACATTTGCAACGATGAAACAATTCTACTAAAAAACGTTGATAAACTATCGGTGAACCCATAAACTGAAGCCAATGCTTAGTCAAAAAGACAACAAGGTAGTATTTACTTCAGACGTGGATGTCGATGTAATATCCAGCATATTAATTGAGTCAGTTCGTTTTGAAAAACCTCCAACTCTCCGTCAGATGCAGCGGCGTGCAGGTGTCCTCCGCTGCGGGCGACATCTTTCAATATTTGTTCATAAACGTCGTGCGGTACATTCGTGCTAGTGGCATCCAACTTTTTGTCGCTTTCCAATTCCTCGTCTTCGTTCAGTCCCAGCAGTCTTGGCCATAGTTTCCTTCGTTTATCATCTACAGATCATCCTTGTGACTTCGAGACTTAGAACTGAGTTACGACTTATTTTTACTTCAGAAAGGAACGCCAAAGAAACTAATGCGCTTCTACTGAGTGTAACTCGGCTATGTCGCAAATTGAAAGAAAAGTTGAATAGCTTTTAAGGAGTCACGGAAATGCCATTGACCTTTCCGTTTCGGTGATGCACAGTATGAATAAAATTCATTCAGTACTTTTTGAAATCAGGGCTTTCAAACAAATAGACCGGACAGGTTGACTTTATACTACGTAGTGATTAAATAAAAAATAGCTTACCATTGACCAAACCAAGATTGCTACATCCTAGTCGACTCAGTTCCACCAATGAAGAATCTTTTTCCAGACTCTTACTTATTTCCATGATTTTTCTTCTCTCGCTCTGCTCGAGATTGTCCGTGTCTCGGAGACGATCACTGAGCGGACGATTCTCTTGATGAAGATCATCCTCGTATGTTTCTATAGATTCATTGAAACCGATGAGGGACGGTACATGGGGTATTCGTCCATTGGGTATGTCTTCGAGGTTATCTTCGGCATTCGATTCCGTGTTGGCAAGCGACAAATCTTGGAAATCCGTCGACGATGCTGGCTCTTTGACGTTTCGTCTTCTGACTTTGAGGTTAGGGTTCTCCATCGTATTCAACGTTTACGTTCGTTGACGTTTTGCGAAATGATCGGAGAACGAATATTTATGCGAACTGTATTTTACAAAAAAAGGATGATAAGCTTGTCTATTTTTTCTCCGCTCGGGCCACGTCACACTCGACGATTGATCGATCGCAACGAAACTTTTCGGTTCGTACGAGGTGGACGATTTGACAGCTGCGACACATTCTCGCTCCGAAAAGATCCGATAAAGATGAAAAAGGCGATTCGTGTTCTATGACATTTCTGATGAGTCACTAATGGTTTCGTTATTTATCGAGGAAAGAAAATGTCGCGAAAATCAGCTTCGAATTATTGGCTCTCGGAGATTATTTCCGAATTATCATAGGATTATTCATGGGTCATCGAGAACACAAGAAAGAAGTCATCGTTTATACGGACGTCTCTGTCGATGCTTTTGGCGACGGTCTCGTGTTCTGCAATGGTGGGAGGTAACAGTTATCGCGAAACTAAAATGTCTTCTGCATTTCGCTATAGCGGAGTGAACTGTTATAACAGTTCACTCCGTTGCTCGTCGTAATTCAGGTTAGGTATGCGGGTGACGGAACCACAGCGCCAACTAGTGATTCGTCTTCGCTAAGCGTCACGTTTTTTCGTGGCACCCAGCATTACAGTTTCTAGACCTGTATATAAGACCGTGTTCGGGAGTGCGGAAGTGGGGACGTTTTTCTTAGTTTTATACGCTGCCGCTAGAGTTAGCAGAAAAGATACAGAATGCTCTGTCTTCGTTGTACAGTATACCTATCGTCACGCCCCTCGCGGCCATAAATCGAAATGAAAAGAGTAATCATTAAGCCGACACTACCGTTCTTGCAAGATCGTGATCCGTGGCGTTTTCGTCGATTGTGTGTGATCTTGACAACATAACCGTTAAAAATGTATATTATTCATATTCCTTGTGGCCATTTATACCATTACGGATCAGTCGCTTTAATTAAGCCTGATACGTAGAACGTACACTAAAATGGTGGTTTTATGTGCTTTGATCAATATTTATTTTCTTCCATACAGCCCTGGTTTTTTGGTGACGCGGAGTTCCTGTCAGTGGGGATATAACGCAACAACTACGCCATTACCTAACCTCTTCTTTGTTCCTTGCATGGTATATTTCACGTCCGTATTAATCGATAATAAAATTTGATCCTACGTGTGTGAAAAGATTGTGAAAATATGAATTTCTGATACCGACGAAATGAGGTTAAGGTGCCTCTGACTTTCGAGATCGAAACACCGCAAATTTGTTTTTTATTCTCCGTCTGGTCCTAGAAAAACCCTAGAATAACCATTTTTCAAACGATCGTTTCCTTGCCGTTCGCGAACCATTTGTGAATTCTAACCTCTTTTCCGGAAGGAATTTCGGCGGACGCCGCGTTCGCCGTTGGTCTCGTTCGAGTATCCGCGTTATAAAATTAAATAAATTGAACAACAATGAAAAAAGAGTCGAAGGTCTTCGCCGATCCATCACTCCGTGACGAAAGATCTAGTTCAATATTGCGTGCGTAAAATCATACTGCGAAATAACAGTACACAAATGTATATATATATGAAATCCGAGTCTTGAATTACATATCGCGGAACCTTTCTTCAGATGATCGAGCGATACAACCCAAACAAAAATTCTTCACTAATGTCTTGTAATGCGCACACACAGGTACTAACGGAAATATCGTTGGGATTTGTGCGAGAGATCGAGTCGGTCCGATAAGCTTCTTATATTGTAGACGGGCGCGTCACGCGATGCAAATGTCTCGTAGCCGCATCGTTGCATGAAAAATAAACAAAGGAGCACTGCATTCCATCGATACATTCTGTGCACGGTCCCAAGCTTCGTAATGAAATTTAAGCCGAAAGTATGAAGATACGTAAATAGTAACGACAATAGAATAAAAAATCATAACACATGATAACAACAACAATGATTTGGTATTTTAATCAATAGTTTACGGCAAAGCCTCGATAATGATAATAATCGTCTGTTTGGGTTTGCTTGAGTCTCTTTCGATTTGTTTGGATTCGCTTGGTAATTATATATGAATTATATATATATATATATATAATTATAATACAATTAATAATACGAAAAATTATGAAACGATAGTAATAATAATTCATTTATAATTCATATATAATTACCAAGCAAACCCAAACACATCAAAAGAGACTCGAGGAAACCCAAAGAGACTCAAACGAACCCAAACAGCCTCGACCAAACCGAAACAAACCCAAACAGACGATTATTACCATTATCAAGGCTTTAATTGATTACTGATTGACTATTGATTAAATATAAAATTATTATTATTAATTGTATTATAAATAAATATATCTATATATACATAATTATAACACGAACAATTAGGAAACTATATTAATAATAATTAATTCAAAATTTCGTAGTTACAATAATACTTCATTATGCATGAACGAAATTGCCAAAATAATTGAAAAAAAAAAAGGGTTAGGAGCTGATAAGTGTACATGTTCTTTTTTATCGGCCAATATCTCGAGACTTATAATTGCGTAATTTTTCGTAATAACGCGAAGAAGACATCGCGGGCTAAAATAAAACGCAGGAGGAGAATACAATTTTAGGGCGAAGGACGAAACGATGCGCGAGAGTTCGTTCCAAGGGAGAATAGAGAACCTTCTTAATATTCCAGCCGGATGCGCTTCGGGATAACTATAGCTGTGGTAATAATCGTTATTACGTACCCGTTAAACGGGGACATCGTAATAAGCGCGTTTCTTTGGAGAGTCGAGCGAAAACTGAAACAAGTCGATGAAACAAGGGGATGTACGTGGAATTTGCTTTTTTCACGAACGTGGGTGCAACGAGAACAAAATAAATTAATCAATAGTAAAAAAAAAAAGGGAATCAAGAAAAAATATTTTTTTAAATTAATTACAAATGCAGTTAAGCAACATAATTTAGCAATGTAGCTGAACTTGAATAATTATATATACAGGGTGTCCCAGCTAAGAATGTCATCCCTGAAATGGGAGGTAGGGGGTGAAATTCTAAGACGATTGATATAAGCATGTATGGGTCCCAGA
>JAPYZJ010003059.1:0-27509 GCA_030522765.1 Ophioninae sp. B BG-2022a | reverse complement strand
TACGAATATGCCCGAGTTTTTGCCGAAAGTGCAAAATTAGACTGGGAAAATGCGAAAAACCTTTCTAGAATATTTTTTCGACATTTTTCCCTAGAAATGCAGTGTTTGAAACGATCAAAAAACTTCTAAAAAGCTTTAAAAAAAGCCAAACGATGGAAAAGCTTCTAAAAAAACCAAAATAAACGACCAAAAAGTCACTGAAATTTGACCAGAGTAAAATTGGGTCAGTATTTTTTAATTGAAACAGAACGTGATTGCGTTATGGATAAAATTACATTTACACACACATACACAGACACACACGCAATGAATTGCATCGTCGCTTTCGCAAATCGAAATTTCGCCACGTTTGGGGTTGTCGAACTCGGAAATTCGAAGCTCCATTAAATTAGGTAAAAAAAAGAAATATACATCGAGCTCTCCCTACGTTTCAACTTTTACCTAAAATAAAAAAGAACACTAAAAAAAGACAGAAGTCCCATAAAAAAGCTCAATTTTCATGAGATCGTATTGACACAGACGAAAAAAGAAAAGAAATAAAATCGTAAATGTGAAAACGATTCCACATATCGAAGAGGCCAGCCAGAAGGGATTTCCCTCCTGCAATTTCAGCGAAATCCCTCTTCCCTGGATGGAGACTAAATCTCCTGAGACTTCACCCCTGGATTCCACTTTATCCAGCATAAAGTGCTTGAGAAAACCGAGCATGAAAATATTCACGAATAAAAGAAAAAAAATACATCTCTATCGATTAGGAATATTTTTCGCAATTTAGTATGGCCTTAAATGTCCAATTTTTAAATCTATTTTCGAAAAAAATCTTCGGAGTAATTTTTCAAATTATAAATAATCGTTGAACAAAAAATGAACAATTATTTTTATGATAAATAATAAAAATAAATTTTATAATAAATAACGATAAATAATTTTATAATAAATAACGATAAATAATTTTATAATAAATAACAATTAATTTTGTAATAACAAAATTTAATATAGAACTATAACTGGATGAGTCAATTCAATTCAATTCCGATTTGCAAAATCGAACAATTGTTTTTTTTTTCGATTTCCCAAACTCGATAGAATTACGCTCGAACTTTTGGCCCGCGATGACACAGACTCGAAATTTTTACCAAAAATTCCTCACATTGCGAATGAAACAAAATGCTTGTCGTGAAAAAAAAAAAGAAAAAAGTCTCCTCGCAAAATTCCATGTCAGCGTTTCTTTTTCTTCTTTCGTAGTCGACTTTTCGAACGACGAGCTCAAACGTCGTTCAGTCTCGTTCAAGTGCTCGGCAAGTTTAGACGAGGAACGCAACGATGGAGCTTTCGAAATACAAAATCGTAAGGGACTCAAAATTTGTTAACGAATTCGATTTAATTTTTGTAATAAATTGAAAAAAAAAATCATTTAGTGTTTGCGAAGTTAAACCCTGGAAGGTTAAAATACAATTTTTCAACTTATTAAAAAAGATGTAATTCCCAAATTTAATTAAAAAAGAATAATAATAAAAAAGATGGTAATTTTCAAAAGATTTTATATGCAATTAAACATTTAATAAAACATTCTTTTTTTATTGTAATTAAATGCATAAGTTAAGCATTTAATTACATTTTTTTATTTTTGTAATATCGTATTTATTAACAATTTTTCAACGTTTAAAAAGTTAACATTTTTTACATCTAAAAATATTAAAAATTATTTTCATTGTATTTGTTATTTTAATAATTTTACATTTCTATCGTTATCTGTTATACAATTGTCTTTTTGACAATTGTATTCAGCATTCCAAACAATTTTGTATTATTCTCTTCAAGCTGTTGGCGATTTCGTTCCTGACCGCATCAGCGATTGGTGACATAATAGTGCAACCCGGGCATGAGCCACCGAAGAAAAGATTGCAGGATTCGCGTCATAGTCCGATAGTTGGAAGCCCGATAGAAAATCAAGCCAGCAGCATTATCGTGCAGCCTGGCTACGAGTACGATGCAAAAGTGGAAAATGCTTCCGACAAGATTGCCTGTCAAACTGGCTGCGATCAACAAAATCCAAAAGTTGGAAATCCTCAGGACAAACGTTCCAACGTGACGCTAGACCAGGCTGGCTATGCGCAGCAAAATGGGAATGGAAATTCTCATCAGAATCCTCCTATCAGTACTACAGCTCAGGCTCGTTACAGACAAGCTGCCAGACTTAGCAATGGACAGGCTAACCCACCAAGTATCGCTGTGCAACCTGTCTATCAGCAGCAAAATCCAGGATTTGAAAATCCACAACCCAATCCACCCAGCAAGATTATCGTCCAATCTGTATATCATCCTCAAAGCCGAATGGCTGAAATGGCACAGTCCAATCCACCTAGCAAAATTGTCGTCCAACCTGGCTATCAGCCTCAAAATCAATCTGAAATTCCCCAGCCTAATACCGCTAGATACATCATACAGCCAGCTGCATATGGTCCTCAAAGTCGAACGGCTGAAATGGCACAGCCTAATCCAACCAACAACATTGTCGTTCAACCTGGCTATCAGCCACAAAGTCAATCTGGAATTCCACAGTCTAATCCACCCAGCCAGATCATCGTCCAATCTGTATATCATCCTCAGAGCCGAATGGCTGAAACGGCACAGCCTAATCCACCTAGCAATATTGTCGTTCAACCTGGCTATCAGCCTCAAAGTCAATCTGGTATTCCACAGTCCAATCCAGCCAGAAACATTCTAGTTCAGCCTGTCTATGTTTCTCAAAGTCGAACGGCTGAAATGGCCCAGTCCAATCCACCCAACAACATTGTCGTCCAACCTGGCTATCAGCCCCAAAGTCAACCTGAAATTCCACAGTCCAATCCAGCCAGATACAGCATACGTCCATCTGTCTATATTCCTCAAAGTCGAACGGCTGAAATGGCCCAGTCCAATCCACCCAGCAACATTGTCGTCCAACCTGGCTATCAGCCCCAAACTCAATCTGGAATTCCACAGTCTAATCCAGCCAGATACATGATCTCGCCGTCCACCCAAGTTCAAAATCTGCTAGTTGGAATTCCGCGATCCAACATACCCAGTAACATCGTCGTTCAGCCTGGCTATCAGCCGCAAAATCAATCTGGAATTCCACAGTCCAATCCAGCCAGATACAGCATACGGCCGTCTGTCTATATTCCTCAAAGTCGAACGGCTGAAATGGCGCAGTCTAATCAACCCAGCAATATTGTCGTTCAACCTAGCTATCAGCCCCAACCTGAAATTCCACAGTCCAATCCAGCCAGAAACATTCTAGTGCAGCCTTCAACATTCTATGTTCCTCAAAGTCGAACAGCTGAAATGGCACATTCCAACCAACCCAGTCAAATTGTCGTTCAACCTAGCTATCAGCCCCAAACTCAATCGGAAATTCCACAGTCTAATCCAAGTGCCAGATACGTCATACTGCAGCGTGGCAATCTTCCTCAAAGTCGAATGACCGTGCAGTCCAATCCAGGCAGAACCATTGTCGTCCAACCTGGCTATCAAGCCCAAACTCCAGCAGTCCAAGTTCCACAATCTAACTCTAACGAACCCAAAGATTTTTCCATCCAACCCGACCATGTCCAAAGTCGTACTCTAGAAGTTCCTCAATCCAATTCCGGCGCCAACATCGTCATCCAACCTGGCTATCAAATCAAAAATCCAGAACTAGAAATTCCTGCGTCTAGCTCAGCCAGTGATGGTCTTCAACCCGACTATCAGCCCCAAAATCGTAACCTGGATGTTCCCCAATTGAATCCAAGCAACAACATCGTTCTTCAGCCAGTTTACGAGCAAGTTCCCGAAACTGAATTTCATCCTGGTTCAAGAAGATTTGGATTGCGACCAAACCATGAAACCAAGCCGAACCCAAACATCATTGGCCCGGAATCGTCACCCTCCCAGGAGAACGTTATGGTCCAGCCTGGGTATGGACGAGTGAAATGTTTCATGGAATTTCTACCACATGGCACATACGCCTCGAATCAACCAAAACAATTGAGCTTGAACGACGAGATCCAACGTAATCAAGACCTCCAACAAACGGTCGCCGACCAGCTGTACTCTCTACGCAATCAACCCCAAACAACGATTACCGAAGTCGATCGCGCAAAACCTATTCCTTTTTACAAGGGAACCTCCAGCCATCTTATCACTCCTTATGGCGTTCGTGGATTCAAAAAGAAGAAATACGGATGGGGGAAAGTTCCATTCATGATGCGAGCAGTTACGATCGACCCGAATTGCGTGAGTACATTCTTTCTACAACTTGAGGCTACCATTTCGATTAATGAAATATTATAGTGATAACGATTAATCAAATATTAAATATTCAACCGATGCACTGAGAATGCAATTTCACTTATAAGACAACAAGTGAATCGTTCGAAATTAGCTAATTAATATTAACTAGTTAATAACTAGTCAATTGTTGACTAATTATGACCAATTCATTGACTAATTAATGACTAATCAATTAACCAATTATTAGTCAATAATATTAATCAGTCAGTTCTTATAAATGCAATTGAATTAAATAGGTAATTACTAAAATATTTTGCTAATTACCTAATTAGTTGAAAACAAGAGAACTCATTGTATTTGGCAATGAATTTGATTGGTTTTTGATAAATCGATTAACAAGTCAATTGATGAAATGAATTTGTAATTAATTAATCAACAAAAGAAATTCGTTAAATTAATTTTCTATTCATTGGTCAATGAATAAAAAAAATGTCAACGAAAAAATGGACAAAGCGATTTTGTGTAGGCAGGTAGAACCCAGTTTGCCAGATCCCTCGCAAGCGAATCAGGACCCAATATTGGGCATGCAGCACATGCTATGGCCGAGAAGTCGTCCATAGAGCAGAGTGACGAAAGTGGGGTCGTTGATTTGCGAGTACCGGAGTCCGTGCTGATTATCGACGATGTGCAAGGTTCGAATTGTATAATAAATATTTTTGATAAATTTTAATAAGTTTTGAATCAATAAAATAAATAAACACATTGTAAATAAATCTATTTTCTATTATCAATCAAATATAAATTTATATAATATAAAGAATACAAACTTGAGATATTAAAAACAAAAAAATTATTTTCGCCAGTGAAAAGGGTAGGACCACGACAAAATCCAGAATTGCAGAATCCTTTCGTATCATCGACAATAGGAGAGAGTTTGAGGAACGCCGGTGGAGCCGTACAGAACAAAATATCAGAGGTGGTATCACCGATCATTGGTAGCAAGGGATATTGGGATCCACGAGGTTACGTGATTTACCACGATGGGATCGCAGCATCCGGTGGTACCTTGCAAAACGCAGAGGTAGCGAATTTTGACGATTTACAATTATTCAATTTTTTCAATTTTTCAATTATTTCAATTGTTTCAATTTTTTCAATTTTTTCAATTGTTTCAATTTTTTCAATTTTTCAATTATTTAAATTTTCAATTATTTCAATTTTTCAATTATTTCAATTTTCAATTATTTCAATTTTCAATTATTTCAATTTTTCAATTATTTCAATTTTCAATTATTCAATTTTTTTCTTCAATTTTTTCAATTGTTATTTCAAATGCATTTGTTTTTTTTTGTTAAAAAAATAATTATGAATTGCAATAAATAGGCAAGTGGGATTTCGCCGAAAAATCCTAGTGGAGTTGGACCCCAATAGAACTACGAATGGTCTCTACATTTTGGTACCTTGTCTTCCGGTGACAAACCTCACGACTCGGATTCTACTGCTATCAAGGGTGTCCTTGATCAATACGTCTGGAAACCTTTTTTCACCGGCTGACATTTGCCCCTCGACCTTCGATAAAATACTAATAGTCCCAAACGCTTTTCCCACGACAAACTGGCACGTGTTCGTTAAAAGCCTTCGCATCGTCGATTTATCTAATTATAATTAATAATTGCATTAGACGGAAAGAAAGAAAAAGAAGAGGAAAAAAGATCGAGCAAATCAGCGACCCTGATTTTTCGTTTATGCGTTTATTTGTTTACTTTTTGTACTTTTTTGTTCATGTGTTTTAACCATTTTTCATATTTATATTTTAAATATTTTTTATTTATTTATTTTTCACATTATACTTATTTCTTTATTTTTAGTTTTTCGTAGAATTTATTTAGGTTTGATATTTTTGCATCCACTTAATTCTTACGACCAGAAATTATTTATTGTATTTATTTAATTTATTGGATATATGAACGCGATCATATTTATTCTATTCGTTTAAATTATTCGATTACTGTTAAATTATTCACAAAATATATTTAAACAAATTTATGCAATATTTAAATGTATTTTGTTCGTTTGGGTATTTTTATTAAATATACAACAAACCCAAACAAATTTCAAAAATAATTATCTTACAATAATCTTTTCTCTCTAAATTTGTAATATTTTTCAAATTAAAAAAAAAACAATTACCGTAAAACAACTTTATTTGTTAATTTGTATGATCTTTAAAATAATTTTTTAATTAATTATCCTTATCGCTATCCGTCCTTCGTATTTACTTTTTATGAATATTTTTTAATACTTTTACGATCGACAACTGTAACCTCGAATTATTGCTAATAAATGAGAATTGCGAGAGTTAGTGTACAAAAAATAAAAAAAATAACAATGTGCAAAAAATAGGTAGAAAAATCACTCTAAAAATATACGAGACGAGAAAGGAGGGAAAATAAAAATAATACTCGAGGGTATAAAGTTCGTGTGTATCAGCAAGGGAATCCAAGTTGTTATTTCTTTGATTAACGTTGCTTCTTGGGGGGCGTGGTGGAGGGGGGGGATAAGACCTTTGCCGATTTTGCTCCGTTCAATAATTCCGTCCCCAGTTCGCGTGGCAATTGCCAAATGAGAGGAAAAAAAACGTCTGATTGCCCTCCTTCCCAATTACTTTTCCCTCTGCCATCTCATTGCCCCTCGATCCCTTTTTACCCCTCGTAATACGTAACGACGTGTTTATCGTTGAGAAACCTCGCAAAAAAAATAACAACGAATCTCAAGGTAATCTTGATACAATATTTTTTATTTCTTTTTTTATCGTCCTTCCCAGACATTTATTTTTATTAAACATTTTTTTTAATAAAAAATAAAAAATAAAAAATTTTTAATAAAAAATTAAAAAAAAAATTCATATTTATTTTATTCATATTTATTTCATTCATAAAATAAATATGAATAAAAAAATAATTCATGTTTTTTTCATTGAAATAAATTAAACCATTAAATCAATGTTTATCGTTAAATCAGATCAAATCGTCAAGTGAATTTTGATAATTAAATGAAAATATATGATTCGATTAGAAATTTCCAGTAAATTAATTTATTAAATTGACGTTTTTATTAAATTAAATTCGAAATAAAAAATATTGAAATTTTTCGTTCATTTTTTTTAGTAATAAAGAATTTTTGCGAATACGAAATTTAAAAAATACAGGAGAATAAAAGTTAAAAAATGTATATATATAAACAGAAACGAAAATTGCCGAAAAAAAATGGCAAAAAAGAATTTTTATTTTTTTAAAGCAGGGGTCGTTTCTCTCGACGAGAATGCATAATGTCGGTGGGCTTTCCATTGAGGTTGGCAATTCGCGAGGGAGAGTCATCAGCCCACGGTAATGGTCGCCCTCGAAGCAAAAGAGAAAAAACGAAAAACACGAGGGGAGGGGGAGGGGTTGCGCGAAGGGAAAGGAGGGGTTAAAGGGCTGGAAGAAAACCTTGGCCCTTTCGTGATAACCGCGATTGCTGGTCCCGGAGATTCGGAGAGGCCGTCGTGAGGGCTCGTAGCGGAAGATAGAAGACGAATCTACACCTCGAGGATGAGGGCATATTTATTCAGGGAGTTTACTAAAGCAGATGGGAAATTTTAGCCGTGTACGCGGTACACGTTTTCCTCCCGCGTTTCCATCCTCGACCGACGCTTTTTAAAAAAAAATTTTTTTTTTCAATTTATTTGCAACAAAGACTTTTTTCCCGAAAAATTTTTTTCCCGTATTTTACAATAACTTTTCTGTATGTTTTTAATAAATAAATAAATAAATAAGGATTGTATTTATCAAAGAAAAATAATTTTAAAAAACGAATAAATGAATTAACAAATAAAATATTAAAAAATGAAAAAAACCAAGAAAACAAATATTTAAATAAATAAAATGAACAAAAAAACAAAGAATTTTTATTTTTAAAATATAACGTCACTTTACTTCATTCATTTATTAAATTATTAATTTTATTTTGTTCATTTTGTTCGTTTAATTATTCGTTTCTTTTATTTCTTTCATTTATTTATTGATTCGTTTTTTTTTTAATTCTTTTTTTTCTTCGAATTTCGAGTGTACCGTTTAAAAAAGGACACCCTGTAAATACCTGCGTAACGCATACGCATAATTCCATGCGTATCGGGATGCAAAATTATCACTTCGAATTTTAAATGAGGCATGAAAATTGAATGAGCTTTGGAAGCTCGATGATTTTCACGAGTGCGCGGTAGTTGACCGCAAGGATTAAATTTTCAAGAGCTCGCGAACGTATGAATTAAAGTGTGGTCTTGTAGAATTCAATTTTACCGGGAATGTAATTTTTCCTAGATTATTTCAGTTGAACCACATGATTATTATCGCCTACTGGAATAATTGTTATTTCAATCACAAATAAACAAATATGGCGAAAAAGTAAATGTATTTTGAGCAAATAACAATTGAAGGGTTTTTTGGAAAGTAAACCTCACTTCTTGAATTTGGTCTCACGAAGTCGTGACGTTTGGTCTTACTTTGAAACAAGATGAATTATTTACTGAATTATTGGGATACTGAATTTATAACGGAATTAGTGATTTCATGACTGAATTACTGAATCCATTACTAATTTCATTACTGAATACATTACTGATTCCATTACTGAATTGCTGAACCCATCACTGAAACCTTTACTGAGTCACTGTGTCTATTACTGAATCACTGAGTCCGTCACTGAATCACTGCTTCCATTACTGAATTACTGAATTACTGAATCCATTATTGAATAACTGAACCTATGACTGGGTTACTGAATCCATTACTGAATTACTAACTCCATTACTAAATTACTGAATCCATAACTGAATTTCAGAATTACTGAATTTCATTACTGAATTTCAGAATTACTGAATTTCATTACTGAATTTCAGAAGTACTGAATTTCATTACTGAATTTCAGAATTACTGAATTTCATTACTGAATTTCAGAAGTACTGAATTTCATTACTGAATTTCTGAATTACTGAATTTCATTACTGAATTTCAGAATTACTGAATTTCTGAATTACTGAATTTCATTACTGAATTTCAGAATTACTGAATTTCATTACTGAATTTCAGAATTACTGGATTCACAACAGAATTTCACAATTACTGAATTCATAACTGAATTTCGGAATTACTGAATTCATAACTGAATTTCAGAATTACTGAATTCATAACTGAATTTCTGAATTACCGAATCCATTGTTTTTTTTAGTTAATACAAATAGCAATTTTCGTAATTATCAAAGTATCAAAAAACGTATAATGATAAAAAAAAAGTATTTCATCATATTAGAATTCCAACACCCTGATGTCAATAGAAATTTGACCTTGACCCTTACAACGCCGTCAACCCTTCCGATTCGCTGAACACGACAATCGTCCTTATCATTAATTATTCTTATCACCATTATTCAAGATAAAGAAAAGCGAGTAAAAAAAAAGTGAAAAAAAAAAAGATTGATAAATCAGATTCGATCCAACTTCGATTAGTCCACTCGAGCTTACTTCCGGTTTTCGCGAACGTCCGGTTTTCCGTTCGCGGACATTCACGTGCGTGGATTCATTGAGGCGCAACACGAGTCAACAAAAAAAAAAAAAAAAGAAAAGGGAAACCGTTTCGGGAAACGAGGACGAAAAATCGAAACCCAAACAAACCCAAACGTGGGGAATGAAAATTCGGTCGGTCAACTTCAAATTCGAATGTTTGGGTTTGGAGGGGAGTAAAAATTGGGGAAAGAGGAGGGGGAAGAAAAAACCGAGGATTTGAGGGTAGAACCGGAAGTGGCCGGGTTCGCCGAGGCGTGGACTGGAAAAAGGCTCGGACGGGAACGACGTCGCGCGCCGGACTGGCTGCCTCTCGAGATTTCCTTCGTTATTTCGGCAGAGGGGAGTCTCGACCGAGCGAGTACGTCGGCGTGCGACGACCTGCCGTATATCCTCGTACGTGCATCCTCCCCCACTCGGACCGCAAATATACGAAATTTTTAAGGTATTCCAGACGACTCCGCGTGCACGATCGATCGATATGCGTACATTTAATAACAAATAAATTTAGGTTTGATTGGGCTTGTTAATTTGCTTGGGTTTGTTTGTTTGTTTGGGTTTGTTTGTTTGTTTGTTTGTTCGGGTTTGTTTGTTTGTTTGGGTTTGTTTGTTTGTGTGTTTGTTTGGGTTTGGGTTTGTTTGTTTGTTTGTTTGGGTTTGTTTATTTTTTTGTTTGTTTGGGTTTGTTTATTTGTTTGTTTGTTTGGGTTTGTTTATTTGTTTGTTTGTTTGGGTTTGTTTGTCTGTTTGTTTGTTTGGGTTTGTTGTCTGTTTGTTTGGGTTTGTTTGGGTCTGTTTTTTGTTTGGGTTTGTTTGGATTTGTTTGTTTGTTTGTTTGTTTGGGTTTATTTGTTTTTTGCTTGGGTTCGTTTGTTTGTTTGGGTTTGTTTGGTTCTTTAATAAAAAATCAATTTACAACAAAAACATGAAAATTAAGAAAAAAGTTCGTTTATTTTGAGGGATAAACAATTGCGGTTTTCATCGGAAAAATATCTTACCGATTACCGTCTTCGGTAATTCGTGATCATTGAATGCGTTACTGAATTTTTGGATTATTACTGAATAATTAGTTTTATTACGGAATTGCTGAATTACTGATTCTATTAGGGAATAATTGTATTCGTTAATGAATTACCGAATCCATTGCTGAATTGCTGAATTACTGAATTTGTTACTGAATAATTGGATTCGTTACTGAATTGCTGAATTACTGAATTTATTACAAAACGATTGAATCAATTACTGAATTACTGAATCTGTTACTAAATAACTAAAGTCATTACTGAATTACTGAATGTATTAATAAATTAATAAATTCATTATCGAATCCATTGCTGAATTGCTACATCCTTTACTAAATCATTCAATTAATTCCTCAGTTACCGAATAATTTACTGAATTATTGAGTCGATTACTGAAATACTGAATCAACTACTAAACTACTGTTTTATCGAAACGCCCATTGTACCAAAAAGGATTTTTATCTCTAAGGCAAATATCATATCAATTCCTGGACGCCGATTAATTTCTAATTTAATTTCTTCATTTATATTTTCACCTACATTTTTTATGTAATTTTTTTCGTTCAATTAAAAAACTTCCTTGAGGCCGAATAATTTCCAAATTAATTTCTTCATTTATATTTTCACGTATATTTTTTATCTAATTTTTTTCAGTTCAATTAAAAAACTTCGAGATTTTTATTACGAAATATTGAATCATTGCAATACAGTTGAAAAAAATTGATTTCATATTTGTGCCATCACAGTTTTTGTCTACTAAAAGACGTGAAGGAAAAAAGTTAGGATTTTTGGTGAAAACGAAAAAACCAACCGGTATAAAAAATATCGACTTGCCGCTACGAGGCTCGGCGGCCGACTGAGAAAGGCGCACGTGCTCCACTGGCACGACGCGCGCGCCACGGTTTCCCCCACTACTCGCGCTACCCCCACTACTCGCGCTACCCCCACCACGGCCTACGGGCGGCAGCGCTCGGCCTCCCTTCGCACTTCGCACTGACCCACATGGTCCTCTCCACACGTAACCTCGAGAGCTTCGCCACCGGATCACCACTACGAACGAACAAAGGGAATCTCAAAGAGAAAAAAATAAAAATAAATCGAAGCGATACCTGCCCTCTGAACCGAGAGAACCGGCCTAAACGCTGCGCAGGCGCGATCGAACTGTAAAATTTTATTACGAAAAATCCGTCCCGAGTACTCGCGAGATTGAACACTGAAACACACACGTAAAACGATCGCGTGTGTAACAATCCCTACCCAAGAAAATCGCTTTTACGACTCGTTCGAAAAAATCATCAATGGTACTGAATTAATTATTGGAAAAATTAAACATTCCGATGTAAAAAAAAAGCACGACGAAAAGAAATATAAATTTTGAAATTTTTTTTTCTATACGGGAATTTTTAATAATTACGAATTAAAAAGAAAAAGAACGCTAAATCAAAGGCAGGAAAAATTCAATTTAAAAATTCAGATCTACGTAAAAATTCGATATAAAAAATCAGAAATACCGAAAAATCAAAAACAAGATGAAATAAATGAAAAAAAAATTCGAATGATCGAAAAAATTGACGAATATTCAAAAAAATAAAAAAAACACAAATTAGAAATACCGAAAATTTTGCAAGTATGAAAAAGAAAAACAAAAAAATATTTAAAAATTCCGAAAAATTAACAAATACTTTAAAAAAATGAAAAAATAAGATGACGATTTTCGAAAATCGGGAATACACTTGGAATTCCTCAAATTTGAGCTTCGATTCCCAACTGTAAAATCAACCGCGAAGAAATGCAAAAAAAGAAGAAAAAAGAAGAATAAACGAAGAGGAGAAAACGAGTTGCAATCGAGAAAAAGAAAAATGGCGTCCTCAAAAAGTTCTCGACGATCAATGAATCTTCGACAGCCCTGATAGTCATCCGCGTCGTTTACACGCTTGATGATAATGATAATAATGATAATAATAACAATAATGACGGTGGCAATTTTTTTTCAAAGCGGACAAATAATTAATCAGCTATTCCGCGAGGCTTAGCGAATATGGGGAATGCGTCGCGAAAGACATATTACCCCACGAAAGTAGCTTCGATAACGGACTTCTCTCGCGTACACAACGAGTCACGTGAGATTCCACAGGGGCAAGGACACACACTACACGAGATGAGTTTTTGCCTGGGCTGCAGGATCACGCATCCACATGGACCAATACACACGTACCAATAAAAACGAGAATTTACTACCGCTGGGATGCTTTATTCCCTTAAGGATCCCTCGTACGTGTACACTCCATGACAAAAGTCCAGCGTGAACGAATTTCGAAAAAAAACAGTATTTTTCGAAATTATTCTTATGAATTTGTCGAAGTATATTATTCTTTCCGAAAGAAAAAAAAAATTATTTTTCTAAATGATTATTATGATTTTGTCGAAATCTTTTTTTTTTAATATTTGTATTTTCGAAAAAGACAAAAAAATAATTTTTCGAAATCACTTTTATGATTTTGTGGAAATATATTTTAAAAAAATCCAAAAATAATTTTTCCTACGTATTTTTGAAAAAAAAAAATATTTTTCATATACAAGTCTATATTTTATTATTCAATATTTTTGTTTTTCTTTTTAAATTAAAAAAAAATTAACGAAAGAAACAACAACAAAATAACTGAAACCATCAATGACCTTCCCTAGATAAATTATCCACCCTCAAAAACAATTTACAAAAAAAAAAAAAAAAAACAAAAAAATGTTAATCGTAATTTCTAGGATTGAGGTTAAAATCGAGGCCAAGAGCACGATCGAGGGAGGAAACGGGACGATTCTAAGTGGCCTTATAGGCTGGAAGGCAGAGCGCCGAGACGAAAAATTGCATCGCAAGTGCATCGTTACACGATCTTCCTATGAGTTTGTACAAACGTGTATGGGTTTGGTGCAACGTCCGTTCCGGCCTGGAGGAATCCCATAATTGAACAAGTGTGCTCGCTGCGCTTATCCACTTCGTATAAGCTACGACTATACAGGGTGGACAACCCCGACTGATAGCACCATTGCAGTAGTGCAAAATTTCATATTTTTCAAGGTCATGGTTTTTGCGTTCTAAAGGTTATCGATGGTTGTTCGAAAAAACGGTTTTTTTTTTCATTGAGACGATGTACCTAATATTCAGACAAATCCAACGACCTATGATATCCAAAATACTTTGGCGAAGAAAGCATTTCAAGGTCGCGATATTATGGGTCATTGGATTCACAAAAATATTAGGTAGCGCCTCGTAAAAAGAAGAAAAAAATTTGTTCCCATTTGAAAAATCATTGATGACCTTGAGAACGCAAAAAGTATGACCTTGAGAAAAAGTGTGACCCTGAGGAAAAGTATGACCTTGAGACAAAAATATAACCTTGAAAAAGTATGACCTTGAAAAAAGGCATGACCTTAAAAAAAAAGGTATGACCTCGAAAAAAAAGGTATGACCTTGAAAAAAAAGGTATGACCTTGAAAAAAAAGGTATGACCTTGAAAAAAGGTATGACCTTGAAAAAAGGTATGACCTTGAAAAAATGTATGACCTTGAAAAAAGGTATGACCTTGAGAAATAGTGTGACCTTCAGAAAAATGAATTTTTCGTTACTGCATCAGTACTTCGAAATAACCAAAATTACTTCATGAGATTTGTGTTTTGTCACTCCAAAGTCAACGGAGATTAATTGGGGTGGTCGGATTAAATGGTCCACCCTGTATATAGCTGGGTGTGCATGTCCACATATCGGTCGGTACGGACTGATACGGCCACGATTGGTCTATCCCAACGCTCATCTGGATAAGTCAATTAATCGAGTTTTTATTTCATCGAACGATGATATCGACGTGGAACGATACTCAATCGAGTTTCCATTGGGTCATTCCACTCTTCGAGTGGAAAATGAAAATCCGCTGTATAAAATACTCAAGTGCACACGTACACACAGATAAGTAGGTTATTTATTGCTGTTATTACGTACTTAATAAACCTCATGGTAATAAGAGGTAGAAAAATGTGATGTCCAATCCTACGATGGATGCCAGTCTACCGGGTGTACCGTTTGAAATAAATTAGACAAGCTCGAGGGGCCACGTTTTCATCGTTGCGTGCAACGAAAATTCACCTTTCGAATTCAATATTCGTTTCGTCTCGTTATTATCAATTATTTTTTTACGGTTAATCACGAATTCGAAATTTCCATCGGAATGCAACAGAAACAATTGTATTATCAATTGCCTGAATTCCACAATTCCACCAGGGGGGAGGTGGTTCTGTAGAAAAATGATTTTCGTAAAAGAAATATTTTTGTGAAAAAATAAAATTGTAGAGAAATAATTTTTAAAAAGATTGAGTTTGTAAAAAAAATGATTTTCCAAAAATCGAAATTTCCATCGGAATGCAACAGAAACAATTATATTAGCAATTGTCTGAATTCAACAATTCCACCAGGGGGAGGAGTGGTTTTGTAAAAAAAAGATTTTCGTAAAAGAATCATTTTGTAGAGAAATAATTTTTTAAAAAATTGATTTTGTAGAGAAATAATTTTCCAAAAAATTGATTTTGTAAAAAAAATGATTTTCCAAAAAATTGATTTTGTAAAAAAATGAATTTCCAAAAAATTGATTTTGTAAAAAAATGATTTTCCAAAAAATTGATTTTGTAAAAAAATGACTTTCCAAAAAATCGATTCTGTAAAAAAATCATTTTCGAAAAAATCGATTTTGTAAAAAAATGAATTTCCAAAAAATTGATTTTGTAAAAAAATCATTAAGTAAGAAAATGATTTCTCAAAAAAGTGATTTTGTAAAAATGTAATTTTTGCGGGATCGCGGTTCCAAAATAAGCAAACATATTTTCCCACGAAGCGGATACGAGTAAATTTTTCGTAATTGCTCTATTCGCGTGTATGTGACAAACGATGTCAATTGAAAAGTGGGTCTCACCGGGACACTATACTTTCGATCGGTCAACGTCACGCGTATTCTCTACCTCTCTCTCTCTCTCTCGCTCCCATTGACATTTATAGGTACGTGCTCGGCTCATGCGCGTGCAGCATCAGAGTCCTTTAATGTCTCTTATAGCGCGCTTTTAAAGGATGTTGACAAAGGGGCCGTACCGGACGATGAAGAATGAACACGTTGCGAATTTCACCGACCTCGAAAAATCTATACACGAGATGTTTCAATACGCGTGTACTCGCGTGGTCATTTCTCCATTATCTACGCGGTGTCACTTGAAAAATCTTGTACCTCGTTCGTATCATCGTTCGCTTTACGGCGTTTTCAATCTCCACGCTTAATCTTTTCCGAGGCCTCTCTTTAACCCCTCACAAACGATTTTCAATGTTGCACTTGAATTTCATTCGCAGCCGTTAGCAAGCCTCGACGATTCAAACTCTTCTCGAGGCAAGTTCAAACTCGACTTGGAACACGTTTCAATTCGGCTTAAAGTATGCCTAAACCCAGACTAAACTATGTTCGAACTCGACTTAAAGTCAATTCAAACCAAGCTTAGAGCATGTTTAAACACGACTCAAATTACGTTTTAAGTCGGCTTAAAGTACGCTTAAACTCTGATTAAAGTAAGTTTAAACTCGGCTCTGAGTATGCTCAAGCTCAGTTAAAAATGTGCTTGAACCAGAGTTAAAGTAATCTTAAAATCGCGTTAAAACATATTCGATCCAAAGTACGTTTGAATTTGGGTTAAAATGAGTTTAAATTGAGATTAAATTATGTTTAAGCTAGTTTTATTTAAGCTTGATTTGTCGGAGTTTTAGTAAGTTTGAGATTTCTTCTCTCGTGTTCGATAGTCCATTTCCGTTTCTGGCTCGTTTGCCGTTTTCCTCCGTTCTCATAAAATCCCGAACGTTAATGACACAGAGCTTGCCCGGGTCTTCGGGATCGAACGTGGCGAGACCTCGCGTGTCTCTTACCTGCCGAGAGTGTCCTTGGAAATGTCCTCAACGACAGCAACCGCCGACGAGGTTACGACGACCATGTTGTTTGGATTGCACGCAACGTGGCGCGTATCCCATAATATCGACGATGAAGCTTTTATATTCGATGATAGAATCCGAGGGTCGAGGGACTCTCGTGACGTCACACTCCACGCAGCGTCACATGGAAACGGTTGTGGGAGGGAGAGGAGTACGGATGTACGCAGTATTGAAACGTTATCACTTTCCGGGACGAAGGACTTTTCGTTCACGATTTTCCGACTCTTGATTCTTCGAGGATCCTAACTTCCCTGAGCCACTATCTCGTTTTGGGCAAATACGTGTGTTGCGTCAAGAGTCTCCGGAAACACGAGGTCCGGATTTTAATTAAGAGCCGGGACTCCTCAAGCTCGGGAAATTGCCGCCGTCACGAGTGTCACTCGCTCTCGTCACTCCGTCTCTCTTTCGAATCTCCGACGTTCCCGTATCTATCTCTATGTTAATCGAGTGGGTACCAAAGGTTTCGGAGGAAAGAGCCTCGGAAAATCGTTCAGTTGCAAATTTGACCGTCGCGCACTATTCCACGAGCCATACTTTCAATATTCATGGAGCTCGGCACATCGCGTTGTCACTCGGTAATTTCTGTACGCTGCGCGAGCAAACGTTTGCAGAAACGAAATACGAGCTTTGGTCAGTTTCACTCGTTCACTGAACTATTCACAAACTTTACGGTATCGTTGTTGGTTGTCCGATGAAAAGAATAAAGATAAAGGAGGAGTTAGGTTAGAACAGAACGAGAGAAGGTTAAACGTTGCCGCACCGTCACACCGCCTGGCGGATTAGTACATCGAGCCCGCCGCGCCACCTGGCGGACTAGTGCATCGAGCTCGCAGCGCCACCTGGCGGATTAGTACATCGAGCTCGCAGCGCCACGCCACCTGGCGGACTAGTGCATCGAGCTCGCAGCGCCACCTGGCGGACTAGTGCATCGAGCTCGCAGCGCCACCTGGCGGACTAGTGCATCGAGCTCGCTGCGCCACCTAGCGAATTAGTGCATCGAGCTTGCAGCGCCACCTAGCGGATTAGTGCATTGAGCTCGCAGCACCACCTAGCGAATTAGTGCATCGAGCTTCCAGCGCCACCTGGCGGATTAGTACACGCGCACTAGATTTTCACGTTTTTTTTATTCTACTTCTAATCTTTTTGGAACCAATAATACTTTTTTGTTCTTTCGAACATATACGGAACGTCACATTGGGGGCCGCGAGTTAAATCAGACTTTCGAGAGGCCGGGATGATCCGAGACGGAACGGAAAGAGAACGAGACTGACTTAAGGCCCACTCGAGCCGGAGACGACAAGCCGCAATTCCCCCGGCGACCGCTACCTGCTGCGCAGACGGGGAACCGGCGCGAGCCTTCACCTGCACAAGGAATGGAGAGGAGGACAGACACGCAAACGTGCGGAAACGAGGGAGCCGCGATTTACGGTGACTCGGAAGAATAATAAACGTATTTATAGGAGCAATACGGTTGAGAAGGTCCCTGCGGTATCTCGTGGTCAGTCTGACAATAGACAAAATCCTTTGGGATTTTCAGGTTCGATCGGGTTTAAGGGGATCAATAATTTTTTCATTTCAACTTGGACTTGATGCCTTTTATGTCCCTCCTCTCCCTCTATCTCTCAGTCCTTCCTCATTTAAAATGAAACATCGCGCGCCGTACTAAAAGTCACAAAACTACCCATTCGTGACGCGTCATATTTTATTTGCCACGATTCATCTTAAGGGGTATCACCACTCTAGGATTTTGAAAAAATCGGTTTAAAAATTGTTTTTATTGCTTGAACAGAGTTTCAAGTAAAGCTGTCCCTCAGGTGATATCCTAATAACTGATGACGTCAAATTTCACATCGTTAAAATGCAGCGAAGATCGTGTTTTTTTCTATAAACTTCCAACATTTTTGTTTATCGTCTTAAGCCACGAAACTCACTCAAACATTTTTTAGACTACTCATCCAGCAGTCTGCCATCAAAATATACAAAGTATGATTTCCCATATCAATAAATATAAGAAATAAACGAGAAAAAAAACCGTTTCTTCGCGTTCCAACGGTGCAAACGTCAAGCCCGTAGAAATTGTTCGGAGACGAAAGATAAAAATTTCCTTTACTATCAATAAATGTTATAACATTGAAGTTTATCTTTACCACAAATTATAGACTTCCTGACTATGAGCTTCCCTTGCGGTTTTAAGGTATTAACTGTTGCAAATTGAAGGCTTTCCTATCACTCCCGAGACGCGCTTAGCTGATCCAGCGTAACGTTCCGTTGCGCCCACAGTCGTTTTCAAGCCGCGCTGTCGGTACTTTGCGGAGGTCACAGGGAAACTGCGGAAAACCTCTACCGATAAAAACGGCATTCTTCCGAGTCTCTGCAGAAAATTTTAAAAATCTAGGTCTTCCGGTGACTGATCAATAAATCATCTAGTGAAAGATTGAGCGGTCACCGCTCCAACTATTGGCCGGCGAAACAATGCCCAAACGAATCAATAAATAATTATTACATAAACTAGAGCGATGAAATTTCATACACTGACGAGAAATAAAAAATGTATTCTGTCCTAGGTTCGTTATCCTCGACACTGTGTTATTTATAATCGCATCATCGAGTCTTACGAAATATGTAATTTCATCTGTAACAATACTTCGTGTACTTGCAATTTGCAATGCAATATTTTGTTTCAAATTACGAAATACGTATAATCGTTGTCAGCGTTATTCCACATATGCCTGACCAGCCGCAACGTTTTACGTGTCGCACTAGCTCGATCTTCGGATATTTTAAAAATAGAACGATGCTATCGTACGTGGAACATCGAACGATCGTTGACTCGTGCTCGTAAAATGCTAATCTTACATTCGGTATGTAAAATAATATTAATTAATAACAATACTAATAATAATAATAATTATTATTATCATCATTGGTAATTAATAATTACTATTATTTTAATGTAATAATACAATTATTATTGTTGTTATTAGAACAATAATAATAATTGTATTATTATTATTTTTACTAACAATAACGATAATAATTTGATCAAATTTTTAATATTATATATGTATATTTTTAATACTAATAATGAAAGCTGACGAAATGCGTTTTTGGGAGCGACAAAATCGACAAAAAATAATAATAAATAAAACAATAAGAATATCAGGTATCAAGAGCAGGAGGAGAAACGCAGTCAATACCATTTGTTTCGGGGACACCAAATTTGGAAAATATCGGCGCAAGCAAACTTTTCCTTTTTCGTTTTCTTTTTGTTTTTTTTTTTTTGAGTTTCTGTTTCGGAGACCCGGAGTCGTCCGAGGTGCAGAGATCGGGTCGATGCACGCGCGGCTCTCCCGATCGCTCGCGAGAGAGCGCAATTAAAAGGTCGTTAATCTCGTTCACGGGATGGTGCACGCCCGTGGCCCAGGCTGGACAACGGAGAAAAGGAAGGGCAAAGGGGGAAGGTTTATAAAGAGAGGCGATATGAAACAAAAGAGAGAGGAGAGAAAGAGAAAAAAAGGGAGGAGGGTGAGAGAGACAGATGATAGATTTTATTATGCCCTAGTAAAAAAACTTTCGGACGATTTAAGATGAACCAAAAATTTTAACAAAATAAAGATATAAAGTTAAAAAAAAAAAATAGTTAATGAATATAACAAAAATAACCAAAAAAACGCAATTCTAACCAAAAATAACGAAAAAAAATGCAAATATAACCAAAAATAACTAAAAAAAAATGCAAATATAACCTAAAATAACAAAACTCAAAAATGTTAAAAAAATATTCAGTTTGACCACGGAAATTGACTGAAGATTAACTAACTCGTAACTCAAAAATAAACTATAAACTAAAAATGCTGATGTAAATTAAAAAATGATGAGGAAAGAGAGCTGATGACGATAAATTTTATTATGCTTTAGTGAAAAACCTTCGGGCAAATGAAGAAAACCCAAACAAACCCAAACAAATAAAAACACGAAATTAACAAAATTAATAACAAAATAACAAAAAAAACATGAGAAGATAAAAAAAGCAATATTTAAAACTAAAACCAAAGAGAGAGAGAAAAAGAGAGAAAAAGAGAGAAAAAGAGCGAAAGAGACGAAAAATGGGTTTTTAACAAAAGACAGGAGCTTTCGCACGAACGGCCACCGTATACGCGTACAGTGTATTCGTTTGATACTCCGTGGCACAAGTACGTTCTTACGTACTACAGTCACACTCTGAATGCTGCGAAACTCGTTCGCCACATCAAATACGAGGCCGGTTAACGTCTGTCTCGATCCAACGACCGTTCGGACCTCACGAGAATAAGCTCGCGGC
Organism: Ophioninae sp. B BG-2022a; assembly: GCA_030522765.1. NCBI lineage: Eukaryota > Metazoa > Arthropoda > Insecta > Hymenoptera > Ichneumonidae > Ophioninae sp. B BG-2022a. Next base: position 6,308 of record JAPYZJ010003059.1, on the reverse strand, counting down.
AATTAAGGGGGAACCTCCATTCGTCTAAAAATCATTTTTATTTTTCGAATTATTTTATTTTTGTTCGTTGCCTTTTTTTTCTTTATTTTTTTTTTTACTATTTTTAGTGTCCGCTTAACGACGAAATGATTTCGTACATGGGCATGCGCACACGTGCGAGTATTAAATCCTGGCTAACGATACGCCTGTAGGCATCAAGTGTATGTATCGTATGATTCATTTATGACCACGCGAATCGTCCCATTCATTTATTCGAGAATGTACAGGGTGACCCGTTCATATCGATTTTATATTAATTTTATTAATGATTTTTTAATTTATTAAGTATATTTATTTTGTAAATATACAGGGTGTCCCATGTGGGAATGTCATTCGTGAAATGGGGAGTTGGACGTGAAATTCTGAGTCGGTTGATACAAGCATTTACGGTTCCCGGATCAACCCCTTAATTGTTATTAATTTTTAAAGGCAGCCAATCAGGCGAGCCCGTTCAGCGGGCTTAGCCTCGAAATTATTATTATATTTATACGTTTAGTGTCATATCGCAGGTCAATGTTGATAGATTTTTTTACCTTGGAGATAAATCCACAATTTGGTTCGCTTTGAACTCTCCATTTCTAGGGAAAAATGTCGAAAAAATATTCTAGAAAAGTTTTTCGCATTTTCCCAGTCTAATTTTGCACTTTTGGCAAAAATTCGGGCGTATTCGTAATCAGCGGAAAATTTACGATTAAATAGACCCTTTTAAGAGTTTAAAAATGGAAAAAAATATTTTTAGACTTTTCCAAGCACTTTTCCGGAATCTTAAAAATCACGAAATTTCAAAAGGTCGTAGGGTGAGCTTTTTCTGTGCTATGAAGATTTATTCGGTGGGTTTGGAAAAGCTTTTTGCCTGACTTAAATAATGGCGTTGGATTCGTATCGATACCTCGCATAGTTTTTCCGGAATGTCCACTTGAAAAATGGCAAAAAAGAGGCAAAGGGGTATGTATGGAAAAATTGGCAAAAATCGATGGTCCAACTTTGAAATTCTGCCAAAAATCTAAAAATCATCGGATTTCAATGATTAAAAAAGCATTTTGAAGGGAAAATCATGACGAAGAGATTGAGCATAGAGTGGAGTGCCAAATCCTAAAGAAAAAAAGGTTATCGACGATTGAGTGAAAAAACTTTTTTTGCCCTAAAATCCAGAAAAATTTTGGATTTTTAATATTTTTTTAAATGGTCTATTTTGCTGTAATTTGATCCCCTGAGTACGAATCTGCCATTCATTTCCCCCAGAACCCAAAATTTTCATGAAAAAATCGTAAAAAACTTCTAAAAACACGATTTTCAGGATTTTTTCATGAAAATTTTGGATGTTGGGGGTAATTAATGGTAGATTCATGCTCAGGAGATCGAATTACATCAGAATAGACCATTAAAAAAAATATTAAAAATCCAAAATTTTTCTGGATTTTAGGGTAAAAAAGTTTTTTCACTCAATCGTCGATAACCTTTTTTTTCTTTAGGATTTGACACTCCACTCTGTGCTCAATCTCTTCATTGATTTTTCGATTTTTGGCAGAATTTCAAAGTTGGACCATCGATTTTTGCCAATTTTTCCATACATACCCCTTTGTCTCTTTTTTTGCGATTTTTCAAGTCGACTTTCTGGGAAAACTATGAGAGATATCGCGATAATTCCAACGCGATTATTTAAGTCAGGCAAAAAGCTTTTCCAAACCCACCTTATAAATCTCCATAGCCTAAAAGAAGCTCACCCTACAACCTTTTGAAATTTCGTGATTTTTGAGAATCCGGAAAAGTGGCCAGGAAAGTCGAAAAATATTTTTTTCCCTTTTTAAACTCTTAAAAGCATCTATTTAATCGGAAATTTTCTACTGATTACGAAAATAAATACGAGAACTGCTTCGTGCTTATTGCTGTTAACATATTTTTATTTTCTGGCACTTCATAATTCACCCGCCACACCGGAGTGGCTAATGAAAAAAAAAAGAACAACCACGGTTCTCGAATACATGAAAAACTTCGATGATTTCAAAAAAAAAAAAAAAAAAACGAAAAAAAAAAAAGATTTTTAAAAATTCAAAAAAAGAACGAAAAAGAAGAAACAAAGACGACTCTCGAGAATGCTAATAAAGTGCCGACCTCATGAATTATAAATATGTCCGAATATGCACATAACCTCTCTTTTTCTCTTTTTTCCCTCTCTCGTTCTTTTACCCCCTCTTCTTCCCATTTTCGAGTCTCCGACCAATCGAGAACACCCGATCCCGTTCTCCGGACATTTTGTTTGCTTTCTACTGTTCCGCGTACGTGGATAAATCCGTATCTATCAAGGCGCCTGCACCGGCCAATCTTTCGAAAATTCCACATTCTAATTAGACGTCGACTGATTGCTCGATATCCGGTCTATCCGTGTACAAAAATCATCCGTGCACTCCCATAAAAAAAAGGTTAGTGACTGGCCGTGTGTTCGCTCGTTGATTTGCGCCACGTATTACGTGCACCCATTTCGCAGTGTGCTACTTGCCAACTACCTGAGACGCGAATTGTCTGGAGGCGCAAAATCGTTTATCCGAAAGCGCCGGCTACGGCAACGGAATTTTGATGCTATTATATAGGGTGACCGGTAATTCGACTTTCTTCCCTCACAGGGGTCATTCTAAACCTCGTTTTCTCTTATTTTCAATTTATTTTTTTCATTAATTTAATTTAATTTAATGTTATTTTATTTTATTTTATTTTATTTTATTTTATTTTATTTTATTTTATTTTATTTTACTTTATTTTATTTTATTTCATTTTATTTTATTTTACTTTATTTTATTTTATTTTATTTTATTTCTCCAATTTTCCGTCAAAAACAAATGTTTAAAAAATACTCCATTCTGAATATTCGATCGATACTGAAAACCCTGACAAATTAATGATAAAATTTCCGAAAAAAGAAAAAACTGCACATTGATAATAATAATAATAATAATTATTATTATTATTATTATTATTATTATTATAAAATAACTAAAACAAATAATACGGCAAAATTAACAACAAAATGAGAAAATGAATGTGAATTAAATAAGATATGATAACAAAATTAAACTAACAAATTTAGGATCTAAAAAATAAAAATGAAGAATAATAAAGTATTATTATTAATCTTATTATTATTATTTTCATAATTCTTTCAGTATTCATAAAATAATATTTTACTATTCTTAATTTTTATTTTCTCGGTTCCAAAGTTTCTTAAATCCATTTCTTCATTGTATCTTATTTAATAAAAATACATTTTCTTACTTTGTTCTTAATATTACCGTATTATTTATTTGAGTTACACTTTTATTGTATTATTAATTTTTATTTATCTTTTTATTTATCTATGTCCAACAGTCTACTAGTGAATAATTAAATTACCAATAACTAAATTAAATAATAGTTAAAATTAATAGTTAAATTAAAAATTCAATAATTAAATTAATAACAAAATATATTAATTAATCAATCAACCAACTTCGAAGGCCAACACAAACACGTGTTTATTGTGGGGCGAGGCAACCACCCCCCCCCCCCCCCCCCGGGCTCATCATCGTGAGTTCGCGAAGAGCTAAATTAGAAATGACGATGTAGCCAATTCAGCGAGAATCGAGAGAAGAACGAAGAGAACCATCGAGTGGGAAAGAGGGAGAGGAGAAGAGGGAAAGGGGGGGGGCGATGCGAATAAAAAGATAAAACGATACGGGTGACCGGGTGGCGAATTTACCGATGAACCGGACCAGATATAATAACGGTAATCGCGTCGTCTCCCGGGTTCCCTTGCCCGAAGAAACTCGTCTTACCGGCGGCGGGGCGGGAAGGGGGGAGGGGGAGAAACAAGAAAAATTGATGAAAAATTAAAAAAGGGAAGAAAGTATTCGTGCGTCACGAAAAAAAGAAACGATTCGCGAAAGAAAATTATCCCCGCCCCTTTTTTGACGGCGAGAAAATTCCGACGCTGTGAAATTGACCAACGGTCGATAACTGATGGAAATTATTTTTTATAGAAATTATTGTTTGTTTTTTTTCAAAAGTGAAATTTTATTTGCATCGTGATGAAAATTAAAATTTAGTAATTGAGTTTTTATTGAATTGTGGGTTTTGTAATTAATACGAGTTTAATTTTGGAATTAATACAGGTTTGAAGAATTTTTTTTTTTATCGGAGGGTCAGATCGGAATGAAGAGAAAATTTTGATGTTTTTATTGAAACTTTAATACGGTAATTATTTATATTAAATTTTTGTGTTATTTATTTTTTAACCATTAAAATTTGTAATTTTAAAAAATATGTATTTAAAAATAACAATATATATATATTTTTTTTTTTTCTCAAAGAAAATGGATAAAAAGCGAGTGGAAAAAAATCCACGAATTTATCATTATTTTAAATAATTGATTTAAAAAAATCTAATTTAAACAAATTTCAATATCGAAGCTGCGATGAATATTTCTAAATAATAACCTTCTACCTAACTTTAAGCCACTCCCCCAATTTCTAATCCGAGTTCGATCACATTTCCAAATATTCCAAAACCCGTTTTAAAAATCCTACCAACCGGAAGGTGAAAAAAAAACAAATCGATTTTTCTTGTTCATTTTTTGTCTCGAACTTCTGATCGCGAGTGTATGCGCAAAAGATAATTAAAAAAAATAAATAAAAGAAATAAAATAAAAGCAACACTTTACCCCGGGGCAATTTGATCTGCGAATACTTGAAAGATTTCGCAAGGTCGAGGGTTTGAGAAGAGCCAAAAAAGAACAACGGAATTAACGACGCGAAAAAGAAATCAAAGGTGAGCATGATTAATTACCATACTAGAATACATGCGAATAAATATATATATATATATATATATACACATACAGGCGTGTATTTTATAGCATGCAAAATCGATTAGTTTCGAAATATTGCTTGCAGGTGGTGAATAACTGTAAAGGACGATTCTTCCCCAGTCAAATTCTTTCCCGAGATCAATGAACGTTCGTAGCCAGAGGGAAATATCCTCGAACATGGATAAATTACATAATACTATCATCATTAATATTACTAGTACCCGGAGTGTGTGTATATATATATATATATATATATATATATTCCACATTTGGTCTCTCGACTGTTAACCGTGTTCCCTTCCACCCAGTTTTACCAACGTAACAATATTTAATTAATAATTGAAAATAATTAAAATTATTCTGTTATTGATAATCCCTATTATTATTATTATTAAGAATTTTGTATTATTATTATTGATAATTTTTCGGATTTTTATGTGTATGATAATTATAATAATCAGAGTAATTATTATTATTATTATTAATGAACCATTAACTATTAATGATTATTAATAAAATACCATTTTATTGTTACTATTATTATTATTATTATTATTATTATTAATTTTTTATTGTTATCGATAATAATTTTTCGGATTTTCTTGGTTACGATAGTTAATCATTTATTATAATTATGATAGTTGATGATGATAGATTTTATTATGTCCCAGTAAAAAACACTTTCGTGCAGTTTAAGATAAAACGAAGGTTTTAACAAAAATAAAGTCGTAGAGTTTTTATTATTATTATTGTCAATAATTTATTGAGAATAATAATAACTGTGATGGAAACTGGAAACTATAATAACTAATAAATAAAACTAATTAAATTAAATTTTTAATATAATAAATAATAGGTAAAAATTCCGATTATAAAAATATTGATAATAATAATAAAGAGAACGCGTTGAAGTATAGCATTGGACGGGGACGTCCACGCATCTTGGACGACAGTACGGGAGATAGAGCAGAAATAAACGAGCCCAGGTTGACGGTGCCGCATTGCTTATGCCCGCGGACACTGTTTGAGGTTATGCTACCCTCTAGGCAATCGAAGCAACCTTCTTCCATGGCTTTCGCCTCAAAGGCGCAAACGGGGTACAAAAAAAGGCTCGGAAATATTCGCGCCCAAACAAACCCAGACAAAACGCTCGTACCAAAAACGAAAACACCGAATCGACCGAGCAGGAAGAGCGAGGTTACAAATGTCCGGAGAAAAAAAAAACAAAGAGCGATTTCTGAAGAAATAACCGAACGAGAATTTTCCGGGAAACGGAAAGTTTACGGGCTCGACGTTGGATTTTTGCGGGCGACGAAAATGACGGTTTTTTTTATGTCGGAATGTTTTTTTTTTTTTTTTTTTTTTTTTTTTTGGGGGGAAATTTTTGTCTGGATGGGCCGGGGGGGGGGGGGCGAAGGAACTTCTCGGGGG
>JAPYZJ010003058.1:0-17833 GCA_030522765.1 Ophioninae sp. B BG-2022a | reverse complement strand
GCGCGCTCCAATCGCCGCGCTCGATTCGAGCGACTCGTGTGCATTCAAGCGTGCTGAGCAAAACAGTCAACAATCGCCGGCGAATTCCACGAATTTCGTGTGCTCGTGGCTTCTCTACTGCACGATGTTCGCTCGAGTTTTTCATCGAAAACAACGAGAATCACCGACCGTAGAAGCCGAACGTTTTCTCAACGAGCTCGCCATCGGTGAGTCGACCATATTTTTATTTTCTCATTTACATACTGCGATATTGAACTTGAAGATTTTTCTTTTTTTTTTCTTGACTCCTGCGAAATTTCAAGAGTTACCTGATTATGCAAAAAAAGTTATAGTTACATAAAAACGTCGTTTGGGCGCTTAATCGACAATTGTTTGTGAATTATGCTTTCTCGTAATTTGGAATTAATCGATATGAACAATTTTGAAATGAAACGTAACCATCAATTATCAAATTGATTGTTCAATTTATAAATTGACTAATATTAAATTTGATTAATTAATTAGCTCTGATTAATATTAAATTTAATTGATTCATTAACTCTTATTAATATTAAATTTAATTAATTCATGAAATCTTATTAATATTAAATTTAATTAATTCATTAACTCTTATTAATATTAAATTTAATGATTAAGTTCATTTATTAAATTGGTCAATTACAAATTATTATTAAACGCACGATAGATGCAGTAAAAATCGTACTTTATCAGCTTTGGGAAACGTTCGATAAAATATGTACTCTCTGGCTCATCAATTATTCCAATGAATGTCCTGAAATTATGGATGCGACGATAATTAACGTTGAACACGACAATTAACCTACTTACGTTATAACAATCGTACTATGCAATATTTAACATCGAATCGAAAAATTATGGTATCCTGAGTTGCCCAAACACAATTCACGAGTCAGCTAGATCAAGAATCACAATAGGCAAATAGTGGATAAGTAGATTGTTTGAATAATTGCATAAATTTGACGAAAACATGTTCGTCGTTTGTTCGTTCGTTAAGCCCGCTTTAATTCTATTATAAAAAATACAAGTTTCATTGAAAATAATAATTTAACTAGTCTTTGCTAGAAAAAAAAATAATGCAAAGAAAATACATCTGCTCTTCTTTAAATGTCAAAATCGATTGGACGAATCAACAGAATTTTTAAAAAAATGTCCGCTGCGTATAAAAGTTGAATTTTTTAAAACTGTGACTTCGAACTATTTTCGTGATGAGATGGAAATGGGTTATTCTACGATGAAACAGTAAAACTGTATCTCTCATTAAACAAGCTCGTACGAACCGTCGAAAGCGTCGCCAATAAAAGGAACAAAGTTGGAAGGGCGATGAATAGTGGAAGCAAAAAGAAAGCAGCGATTATCCACCGCTTCGTTATTTTCATCTACCAAGCTGTGATCCGTGATTGGACTAGTAAATACCCAAAAAATATCTCCCTCGCGTTCGTCGGTTACGGTTACTACAGGGATATTAAAAAGTCGCAAAAATTCTTTCTGTCGAAGTTGAACCATTGCGAAACGTAACAACGTTCGAGGGAGAACGGCAGAGAAAAATGAATCGTACGAAAATGAAGAAAGCAATTGAAGAGGAAAGAAACAAGAAATTTGTTAATCGAAACGTGGCGCCTTGGGAAACCCTTGAAACGTTGAAAAATATTTTTACCTATTCATAGCCGATTGAGTTTTTTTTTTTTTTTTTTTTTTGAATTTCGATGTGATTCATGGTGCACCACTGAAAACTCGTACCAATTTCCGATAGCGTAAACCGATGACACACGTTGATCGTGGCTATTCGCAGCTTTGCAGAGCCACGAGCGTCGATCCATTTTTCATTCGAAGATTCGTAGGATTGTATTGATAGGCGCCGAAATAGGAAGAACGAGGCTCGGAATGTCCCAAATGGTATCCGAATCGGATTCCGATTACACGATAGATCGGTACGTGATGGGTACGGATTTATTTCTGCCGCTTTTGAAATGCTCAAAGCCTCAATTTCTTATCGGTTTTGCAGTGATGTTACGGTTATATCGGTACATTTCTCGTTCGTTCGAAAAGACACAATTGCATCTTTCAGTGGAACGTACACGTACTTCGTTTCGATCCCAAATACATATATCCACCTGATTGGTAAAGGTCTGCTTGCCTTGTGCGATTAAGCCGCTGCTGTGATTCACAAATTACAGTTATTTACGAAAATCCATTTTGGAGGGATAAGGAAGACGATTTAAATATCATATGGAGATTTGTCAGTATTTCAAATTCATCAATTGTGTGTCACGTTTCATAAATACATTTTTATCGTTTCCAAGCATTTTTTTTGTGCAAATTTCGTAAAAATGCTTGGAAAATGAAAGGAAACGTAAAAATAGTTAATATTAGTTAAACATTGAACGGCCTCACTTTTATCGCCTGTCCATTTTGTAAAAGCAAAATAGACCAGCGATAAACCTGCCAATCTCGACTAGATCCATTCGAAAGTTGACAGCGAAAATAAAAATGGCTATCGCGAAGCTCCGTTCGTAGACTCCAGCGGCGAATATATACGAGCTATTTTTATTAATAGAGTTGGAATAAGGATTTGCATAGACAATAAGGACGGGTGCAGGGGGTGCGATATATCGCTGGAGAACTTTTAACGTAACTCGGTCGCTCCAGGAATGAATAAGCCCTAAATAATTCCATTCGCTTTTCGACTCGCTCCGAAGCGAAAAAGTGCTTTTTCTCTCTGTTTCTTCTCGCGATTCCCCGCACTGCCGAACTCACGCTCCGCGACGTTCAAAATTCATGGCGATGACTCCTGAGACGCTGGCTGGCTGGTGGAGTACCAAACCGAGAAAGACCGAGAGCGAGAGTGGAAAAAAGATAGCCGTTGAAAATTTTCCATCGCGGCGTCGAGAAAGGAAAGGCGTCGGTGTGTTCCACCGAGATACGAGCTTACTTGACTGACGTACAATCTTCGGTGAGACGCAGACGAGAAAAGAAGCTGCGAGACCAGCGCGAAGAGGCGCTGTCACCCCACCTCGATTCTACGGGGTCTACGAACATTCTCCTTTTGTCCTTGTGAAAAATCGGCAAATCGGCAAATGGAATTTGAAAGAAAAAAATGATCGTCAAGGATGGGAAGCGTCGGAATACCGCTGACTGAAATTCAATTCGAGGATTCTCCGATGGAAATTAATATGATCGTGCCAGGATAAGGCCGAATGCACCGAGAATATCGAGCCGAAGCGAGCTATCGCGGTCTCCCGCCTGTTGGTCCATTTCCTAATTTACCATCCGTCGGTAACGCGGATAATCGCGTTATCGGCGGATAAAAGTACCGGAGAAAATGACTCTACCAATGGCAAGTACATTGAATTATTGAAAACCGTCGTACCAGAGGGCGACAACGACGCGGTCCTTGAAATTCGAAGCACCGGAAGTTACGGATCGAAGAAACGGATCTATTGGGATCTCCATCCGTCACCTTTGTGATATCCATATTTTCTTAGTTTCACGGCCCCAACGTGCAGCCATCAAACGGCAACTTGCTGTCGCGGGAGCGATGTCTCGACCCAACGATTCGTCGAGAAATGATATATACAATGGAAACCGGATGAAACTTATTTCGGGTCATTGAGAAGTTGTCTTATTAGCGAGCGTATAGAATTCCAGCTGGAAACTCATTCGTTGGCTGTCTTGACGGAGCGACGGGCGTTTACCTTCGACCAGGACTGCGCTAAGCTATATCGATCCGGTTTTCGCTCTGGCTTTGATATATGACAGCTCGAGAAAGAGCTGGACCAAGAGAGAGAGAGAGAGAGAGAGAGAGAGAGAGGAGGGAAGGACTCCAAAAAGAAGAGCAACGAGGAAAGAGAATGAAACCTGAGTGGATAAGTCCGTAACATGACCAGCCGTGCATATATAATGAAGGACTCCAAACGCGCGCACACACACGCACACCTGTGTGTACAGGGTGCCCGGTGAAATGACGTTCAGAGGTTACATTTGAACACCTTATATTGGGGGGTATCCAAATCATTCCTATTATTCATTCAATATTTCTTTTCGATGATTCAAACTTTTTTCATCATCTTTTGAACTTTTGACCAAATTTCAGTCACGTTTCCCAAGTCCTAGGTGAACCATTATTTTTTAGGTGGTATCTGATATTATAATAATTATTATTACCAAAAAACATATTCACAAATGTCCATAGTAAGGAACCAAAAAATCAAAGCCGATGCCAAGTGAAAATTGCGAAAGAAAATTGTTCTAAAAAATTCAAACTCGTGAATAATTAAAAATCACGATCATAAGGGTGATTTGGATACTTCTCGATAGAAGATATCTTAATTTAAGGCCATGACGTCACTTTTACGGTCACCCGATATATAATTTCACGAAACGCATCAGAGGGATCACCTAGCGGGTGCGTTCGGAGTACGAGAGTGAGTGGAATGAAAATTTGCGAACGCAGGCAGCATCAACGGACGAGAGACTCGAAAGTCATTACTCAAATTCTCATTAGTACGCGCGAACCGAACCAGCAGCGAGTTTACCAATTAACGATGCTGCTGCTTATTGGCAGGGGTAGAAAGCCCGCGATAACGGTGAAAGAGAGAATCTACCCACCAGAAGTCCTCCTGCTTTCCTCAAACTCCTTTCCATCAGCGTGCTCATTGTAAAAGATCGCCATGTTCCAACCCTTATTTTATAATAATTAGAAAGGTGGCATAGTCGAACCGTTCAATGTTCCAAATTGCAATTTCCGTTCCGAAAAGCCACGGGGTTTAACGAAGGAAGCGATGGAGAGTTCAGGGAGTTTCCTCTTTTTGCTCGTCCGTAATTCTTTTTTTCTCAAGGGATTCTTGGTTCGTTTTTTCGAGGTCCGAGTTTAATTTTCGATTTTAAAAAACAGATGTATTCATTTTTAATATTATCATTTTTTTAAAACTATGATTCTTCCAATCAAGAGGTAAAACGCATAAAATTATCCAATTTGCGTAATATCGTGATGATGGTTGAAAAGGATTTGTGGATCAGCAGTTGGAATCTTGTACACGAGCTGTCGGAAGATAAAGTACCGCGGTACGCCTCGCGTGAATTGCGTTCGCTACTGATTGCGCCCGTCGTTCATCTCTTCGATGGCCAAGGGAACAAAAAATAGAAAATGAAATACTCGGTCGTTAGGGAATGGATGCACTGACCGGTGCTTCTTAAAATTCATCGTATACATTTATTCGCTTGGGCACGATTCGAAAGTTAATTAAAAAATATACGAACGTTGAGAGTAACCGGGACGGCCCACGTTCACGGTCCGAGTTTCTCATTATTTTTTATAGCACCTCAATGCTGACAGACTATTTATTTTGCCCCCGTGAAACGCAGCCCTTTTTTCTCAATTTCGAACCGTGGAGATGCCTCCGTCAATCATTCCGAAACTACGTTGCCAACATTTATTACGACACGCCAATGGTAAATCTCGGAAGATTTCACCAATCTCTTGCTTATCCAGCGAAGGTAACTTACCGACTGAGAGTAACTCTAACTAAAAACTATCAGTTGTAGCAGGATAGTGAATACAATGTCAACCTAACCTCACAAACTTTTCGAGCCGAAATTTTTAAGAATTTTTCGAAATTTGCCAATGGTCAATATCCAAAAGTTTCACCAGCCTCATATTTATCCAGCGAAGGTAATTGATCTTCCCATGGTAATTACCGACGTGCCCTCTACGCTTACCAATCGGTTGGTGGCGGTCCTAACAGATGGCACGATGTGGGAATTACCAATAATTTAATTGCCATTAATGAATATCAATCTACATGAAAAAAAATTATTGTTAAAAACCAAATTCGATTTTTAGCAATAGTTTTTTTTTAATATGAGCGATAGACTGAATATTTCAATTTTGGCGAAAATTGTGGCATAATAAACGCATCCCAAGAAGGTTAAGTGTTCATCAATATTCATTTTGATTCTTTGAGGTAATTCGTTTTTTTTTCACTATTTGTCAAAAATCCAGAGAAATCCCCAGAACACGACACTTTACCTTTTTTATGAATTCCCTAAAATCTGGTGGTCCGTCTTCCCTCAGAAGATGAATTATCTTTGAGAAACCTTTGCTCGACGATGTATGAGTTGATTTTGACCTTCTTCGTGACTTTGGACAGGTCCCTTTGGACCCGTCCTTGTGTTTGTTATGTCTCTTTACAGTGACAGGATCCTCTGGCCCTTCCTTTTCCCAGGCACACATAAAAAGGACTTCTTTTAGCGGTTCGTCATTCTCACCAATCTTCCGGTAGAACCTAACCGAAACGGTACAATTACTTCCGAATGGATTTAATGAAATTTCAATAAACGCTTTGCGTATCCGAATCGATCATGATAATCATAAAATAAATTCAACGAATTTGGCGGTTGAGTTCGGTGGGGAAGGGGCGGAGGCATTCTCTAGATGGTTTCGCCAGGTGGCAGTGATGTATCGATGTACGTTGGCCCTAATGTATGGGAACTAGACCTTTGACTCGTATACGGACGAAAGGATCGGTACCGATCCATTTTTTACACGCAGTGGAAGTTGATGCGGCATACAAATGTCGGATCGTAGACGAGATGTCCACTCTGCTCGTTCGGGCGGATTCATCCACGTATGTGCGCGCGCTATGACGTGGCATATTCGTGGTGGAAATTTGCCACGTCCGTGTGCGAGTTTGCGCGTGCTTTTTCGGATGATTAACGATCCTGCCTGGCGCGGTTGATGCCCCGGTAAAGAAATACGAAAAAAAAAAGAAAAGGAAAGAAAAAACGGTACGCAGCAACGACGCGGAACACGCATAGGGTACGACGCGAGGGGTGCCCGGAGAGCCGAAGCTCACAGACCATTCTTCTCATACCGGGATTTTCTTCTCGCATGCTTCTGACGTGTTTCCGCCATGTTTGAGCAACAATTAATGTTTCGCCGGCATAATAATGGTACAGACCATTTGGGCGTGGAGTGGACGATCAATTATGTCGTAAAGTATGCGAAAGGGAGCCAGTTGTACCGTGCCCAAAATTACCAGACTGCAAGATAAGAAAAGAAGAATTCTTTGAAGGAAAGCATCAATTATTGAAACGATCAGCGAGGGTACTTGAGCTATGCCTCCGTGCTGTACAGTGGATCCAAAGTATTAGTCTGTCCGTAAGACTCAGGAAGGAACGAGGAAAAGCAGTAGACAAGAAAGAGATGTTCAGAAAATTCAAATTCAAATTCAGAAAATTGAGGATCACTCCAGTTGCAATCGAGCGTACATAGAAAAAAATCGTTAACCCTCGAATGCACCCCTTGCTTCATCTGGGATATGTTGGTGACGACGGGCAAACCTGAGAACTTTGATTATATCTCGAGTGACCGGCATGTCGAGGGGACCAAACGCGACCAGTCAAACAGATGCGAAAATAGCGCCGAAGACGATGCGCAGAGGGAAAAGTCAGTGGCGAAGAAGGGTGGATTATTCGCTTGGCGGGGAATCCCCATTAAGTCGAGGTACGTTCAGCGATCGTCATCTCCTCTCGTCTCTGCTCCATTTCTCTTTTTATCTCCGTCTCCTTTTCTCCCTTGATCTCCCAACCAGCTTGCTCGGAAATTACCTCGCGACGGGAACGGTCGTTTCATTAAATATGTACATAAGTTTGGCAGCTTCTTAATTAAAAGAGCACTCGCGATCCTCTAGCTGCGGATCTCTTTCCCGAAGATGAGCGGCCACTCGGGCGACAGATCTTCCTCTTTCTCTCGTCTTCTTCTTTTTTTACCCTTCTCCTTTGGCCCTCGTTCTCCGGGACTTTGGACTGCAGCTCCCGCGTACAGTCATTTTCACGGTGGACGTTAGGGTGCCCGTCGAGACAACGGATATTGCAGGCTGTCGTTTCACTTTTTGCATAGCCACTAGAGAGGACATCAAAATGCATCCAGTTTGATCGGTACGCTGCTAAGACTGGCGTACTTACTGGAGGGATTTCCCGGAGTTGGGCGTGCTACGGAGTTCGGATTGATGTCCCAGCGGGTAACATCATCACGCGGCCTGCGAGACACCGACCCCGACAACCCTCTTGATCATTAATCATTTGGACTGTGTTAACTTCACCCTCAAAACAGCGGTCTCGCAACTCTCCGTAGTTCATGACCCACGGACCAGTCGCTATACAGTATTCGCAAATGCATTGATCGACGCCCAGTTACACCAGAGTGTATCTCTCGCCTAGTTTTGACGTTGAGAACCGATGAGCCATCGGCGTTTTTTCCAAACCACCGCCTACCGAATGGCGATCAATAATGACCGCGGAATTATCTCGGGGGGAAAAAGATTTTGAAATGAAAAAAGAAACGTATGGTGAATCAAAGAACACTTCGGCTTTCATAGATCATCTCAATGCGACAGGTTGACCGCTTATTCGCCAAACGAATTGATGAGACCTTCCAGGCTTAAACCCGTTTCCTAACCTGCCATAAAATCTCTCCGCCGAACGCTCCCATAGACACGAAACTTGATATATGAAAAATATCAGGGGTTAATCTCACACGGAATTTCGTAAGTAAACAATCGATCCGAAGCTGTGGACGAAAGATTTCTGACCGAACATCGGGGGCAATCGTTTGATTAACATCTTGATTACGTTCTATCCAGCTGAGCAAGTTATTGATGACCGAATACTTTCTGCCCAATGATAAATGCCGTTTTACACGCGAGCCAACGAGTCGCGTACGAAACGTTGCGCGAGTGAAACCTCTCGATGATTAACCGGCTCCAACAGTTGCTTCTTTCTTTTTCCATGACGAGTGTCACGCGGTTTGATGTATGCAAAAGTAACATCGGGATGGAACTCGTTTGGTAACTTTTTTTTACGAATCACTTTTCACCCTCGGAATTCAGAGCCCATTTTTTTATACCATCGATGGATGAATCGGGTATCTGGATACTCTTTTCATTTGAAGTATCGTTCCTACACAGGCTACACTGCACAATGATGAATACGATTTATTATTTTTTTTAAATGGCCACGATATCATGAGCTGGATCGAAATCGCAGAAAGAATTGATCAGATTGAAGAGTCTCATAATGAAGAGTCTAACTCGAAAATTTCTAGATATCTATACGTTGTAAAGTAATCATCACTGGGGCGAGGTGATGTAGCGAAATAATGGACCGAGCTTATGGTGATGCGAGTTCGAGGCTCGGGTTGAAAGGGAAAGAGGATGAGAAACAGAAGTGCAACGGTTTACGAGAGGGTGTTAGCGGAGCCGCGATACGCGAGGGAAGGGATGAGAGTTCCCCGTAATTTATCGCTTACGTTGCACATCCGTACCGGAATTACGCCCAGTTCGGTACAGCGAGAACGATCCTGAACGTGAAGCATAAACGGGGGCGCGAGACCGAATCGTTAGAACGTTGCCGGGCCGATATCGTTCCCTCTTCCGTCACCCCTCCGCCCATTCCGACGAAATGTGTACTACGCGCATCCGGTGGTGATAGGGGCGATAATGGAGGAAAAAAAAACACTCCACCTCAACCTGATACGTTGCGACGCGAGAAGACCTTTAACTGTCGAACGCAACGATGGAGAATCAATTCTCTCGGCGTACGATCAAACTTGTTTATTGCTTCCTGGTGCATATCTAAAACGTTCGAACCCAAACGGATCGATAAACGTAACGAACACCAGTCGTTCGAGAATACACGAATAGGAGATGGAAAATGCAAAAAGTATCAAACACCTGCCAATTCAGCATTTACCAGCATTTATCTCTTCACTCTCAAGTAACATACTGGAGTATGTAACCTTCCAACATCCAGAAATCTCATCTCCAAAAGCTCCGATCATCCCAGACCATCTGGGATAGATACTGATCGACCGATCTTCCTCAAAGTGTCTTGTCACGATGAGTCTACAAATTGTAGGGTTGAGATCGATGCGTCAACAGTGCGGCAGTGTGCACAGAGCCATTTTCAAGGAGAGTAAGAAAGAAGCCACGAATACGAGTGGCTCGGCTATTAAGCGCAGGAGCGTGGGTGTTATTGGAAAGGACTATTCCGGTAATACTAACGTAAATTGACATTAACTCCGAGCGAGGAGTGGCGCAGATGGTCGATTTATATATATACGTGTATAGTTGGGAGTATGGGCGAATCGTAGTTTCTTACAGTGGGGATACTGTGGGCCGTCTACGTTCGCCCAGGTTAAGTATATTGTGTACAGTCAGGACTTTACGTCCCGAACATAAACTGCTGGCTGTATCGTTCCGTTGTCGTCCTTATACCCGTAAAACCATTGCGACTATACATACTACCGGTAACGTCTCGTAATGGCCTGGGCTTACCGGCAGATACCTTATGGAGAATGTCACCAGCGCTGTAGCCTCCATTCGCCGCCTCCAATCCTCCTTTCCTCTCTTTGGCTCTTTGGCGCGTCCTTACCCCATCGTTGGCTCAGTCTCAACCAACGACCGGGTAACCTTCCATGTTACGAGACTAATGTATATTTCGTGCAGTTGCAGTTGTGAGTACAATCGCTGCGAAAGGTGCCTTCGTCGTTCTGACATTAGCGCGTCATTGGCCTGTCATTAGCCTGTTCCGTCGACTTTATTGGCTTGGACTGGGAGTCTTTGAAGGCAGAATAATGTTTTTTTAATTCTATTTTAACTTATCATTGAGTAATCGAGTTTAGTGATTGACAAACCACGAACGATTCAGTCGAAGGTACTGGTCCAACCCCGTAACGC
Source organism: Ophioninae sp. B BG-2022a (assembly GCA_030522765.1). Taxonomy (NCBI): domain Eukaryota; kingdom Metazoa; phylum Arthropoda; class Insecta; order Hymenoptera; family Ichneumonidae; species Ophioninae sp. B BG-2022a. The sequence continues at coordinate 7,079 of JAPYZJ010003058.1, read as the reverse complement.
CAACAGCTGATCCTATTCCGGCAATCCCTAATGGGTATCACGATGAGGGTCTTTAAAGGTTTATTCGAGGATTTCCCGATAACGAAGGGCCCTTTAAGGTCCTTAGTTTTATGAGGGATGCCCTCTTAATCCCCATCCGGGTCTTCCACTCCCTTAAGATCCTTCGTCTCATCCAGCAGGGAACGAAACGATCAACGGAAGTGATCAATCGGATTGGAAACTACCCAATTACACTATGACCCAGAAATGACAGTTTTGTCACCATCCTCGCGCTGCAAATGCCAAAAAGCCTTTGCAGTGAACGGTGGAACGCAGCCAGAGTTCGCGGCCGAGTGCTCACGATCAGTTGAAGAAAATCGACAGCAGTCGAATTTCTCGAAACAACATCGAGCCCTCGAGTAGATTTCCCACGAGTATTACGACGGAATATCGTCATCGCCAGTGCGAAGAGAAAATTCTGGAAACTCCCCTTGAACCCCAGTATTCCTCGCCATCCCCTATTCCAGGGTTGAGACTCACGCCCTGCAAGTTACTTGGTCGAACACGTGTAGCGCGAATACGTAAATGGAACATGCAGCACACGTGTTCGTTACTTCGTGTGCAATCTTGTTCGCCAAAGGCACATGGTGACTCGTGTCGAGTAATGGCTCCCCTCCTGGTCAAATTCTCATTGCCTTTGTCCAATTAAACAATGAACTCGAACTATCAATCTAAAATGAATTCATTATAATTTACAAAATGCGAAACAAATCCAACAACATATTTTTCATCTCAACCAAAGATTGAAGGCGTATTAATTCTCAAGACAGTCACTCTGACATGCTCCCTTTAAAGTGCACTTCACCTAGAGGAAATCCGGAAAGATGCTTTGATCTTGATCATCTTCCAGGCATCATGACGTAAAACTTTCAGACAGCTTTTCAAAGAAAGCACTTCCCTTTTCCGCGCTGCGAGTAGCGACAATACTCACACATTTGTCAGAGAATATAGAAAAATGTGTGTATAGACGTGTATGATACAATATGACTGTACGCGTGCACGAAAAGCAAAGCTTTCGCTCGCGCCCCAACACGCATCCCCGTTAAGCGGGGAAAAATGTACGTGTGCGTGCACGTGGGGCAACCGCAGAGCGAATGTACCGGGTCCGTGGTTTAGTCGTCTGGGAATACAGCCATTATCCTCTCGGCGTACAGATGAAAGCGAAACCTGACCGCGGAATGGATTTATCTCGTGAAAACGTACGGGTCTGTAAAAAAGGGGGATGAAGGGAAATCTCGTCTTCCCTTCTGCGGCGGCAAAGTCACTTTGTTTCACATCGCCGTTTGTCGTCAGCAAAAAAGCTCGTGTCGGTGGTTTTCGGTCGCTTATCTGAGCCTGTTGTTACCGACAAAGGTGAAAGAGGACCAAACTCAAGGTACGCCTCATCGAGCGTACGCGCGTTTCGGAACGCATTAACGACTGCTTCTACCGACGTCGTGTGGACTGGGGAAAACAAAAATATAGTGACTGGTGATGAGCCGAATAGGTTTAGACAACGACTTAACGGTCCTCGTTGACGCAATGGCTTTGGTGTCTTTTTTTTCGAGAATGATAAGGAGATGAAAACATCATCGACATTTTACATAGGGAGAAACGTTTTCATCTTTCATTCCTGAATGCGTACGATTACTATGCAAATGATGGTCCCTGGTAGGTCAACGGGGAACCAAACGGCAGGGTCGGCTGAAAAAATGTTGGCCCAGGATTGAACAGTAGCTGACTCAAAGGATACAGTGACAATGAGTGGACTCGCATTGACGCCGTGTCTCATTGTCGACGACCGGGCTCGTGAGTCTCCATGGCAGGGCACGTTTGACCTAGAATAATATTCGGAAGGCCGGTAAGCTGCGTCAACAGGAATGCGTATTGATCCAATGTCCCAGCGGGTACAATGGTGCGACGACAAGAATCGCGGCAGCGTGGCCTGCACACCTATTCATTCTTCACGAATTGGCAATCCATTTACCACTCTCGGAATCCGAATCTGACATACGGTTCTTCACCAGGGTTCACCGGAGTGCACAAAAATATCAGTTTCATTTGCGATGCTAACGCGGAGAGGCTTTTGTTGACCGCGGAAAAGGGGAAACACCGTCTTTTGCAACATCGGCGAGAACGTTCCAAAATCTCCGAAACCACTTTACCAAATGACCGCTTCTATCCGGAATGGCGAAAAAAGGGAATAGACCTCGAGGGGAATCTCGCTGATGGCACAATACTCGTTGCGCCGGACTCGTGACCGTGGTTGCATCCCACACTCGTAGCCCATACTGCAAAATTGAATTGAACGTGAACCGAACGAACGACCTTTCCGGTTTTTTTTTTTTTTTTGTACCGGTTGAGACGTTCGGCGTTTGTTTTCATCTTTGGTTCGAAAGCTGCTATTTACGATAGAACGAAGAACAGAGAAAGAATATGCGAGAAAGTAGGACGGACGACCTTTTTTTCGTTCCGCGAGGTGTTCACGATACTACCATATATTCCAATGACACTCAATAGCCGCGCGCGAGATGAGAGTGCTTCGGACATTATTCTTAGCTAGTAATGGACAGGTCAAACGACCCTTGTGCTCCATTCCGAATTCAACAGTTCCAAATTCACTTGCGTATCCAGGACACGTGTTTACACGAGAGATCGATACGAAAGCGTCCGCAATAAAATATCCAGAGTGAGTAAGAGTCCAAATCGAAATAGTAGAGGGTGGGGCTTGATCCCTCCGACGAACGTATCGAGGCTTTCCTCCACGGTGAGACCTGGCGACAAAAGCCAATTGATACTCCAGCCGTGGGTATTCATATATACATATATCTATTCAATATCAAAGAATTCCTTCGTATTTCTAAAGTGGTTGCTGTATAGTCCGCGCACGCGGTTCACCGTTTTCTCCCTTTCCCGAGTATCCCCACATCCACTTTTGCTCCGGGCAAACTCGAACGTCCACACGTTCGCTTCTCTTCTTCCTGCTGAACATTGGCTCGCGTGCCTATTACCGTATTGCCGCCCGGCTGCTGGTAGCGACCGAACGCGAGCTGAATTTCAATGCGGAAATGTGGAGGTTGGGAGGTGGAAAACATCTTGGTGAGGCCCTTTGCTGAGGTGTCGAAGGAGAACGACTTCCCTAGATGGGAGGGACGAGACGATGACTCTCCACGAGCTTAAGACTGGGCTGCGTACCAACCAAGTGCGAACGAGTGATCGATGGAAGACATCAATCGATGCCCAATGAGTACTATTGGCCAGGGATCACGCGGTTGCGAAGTTTCTCGTGGTTCGCCTGGCGAAGGTGGAGGATCGACGTGGACGTCTTTCGGAGAGGTGTACAAAGAAGACAGTAGAGGATATTGGAAAATGCCAAATAAAATGGCTGCCTTGCCACCTTTCATCATCATCAATGGATCATAAGATCCATTAGGATATACCACAGTTTGTCCACAGCAGTTTTGACTTCGTTTGTGAAGAGTTCACGATACGTCCTTGCGGATCATGTGTACGGAGGATCCTCTCAGCCAGTCCTCACCAACGCCCCTTACCAACGGCGATTCCAGCGCCATCAAGCGGGCGTTTGGTTGCCTGCCAGCTGCCACAAGTCCATCCAACTGCTGAGCCAACCCACGCGTCTCCGTGACTCACCGTAATTGCAATAAATTATGCGGGGCTGTCGCGATCCACCCAGGTAGCTACCGGAAGTGCCTGGACCCCATGGACGACGTCGTAGCTGCGGTGACGGCAGCTCGACTGAACTCTATTCCCCGTACACTCTGCATTCGCCTGTACCGAGCTTACGGAGAGGCTCACCGCTATCCTCGTTATAACCACACGTCTCTTGATTACGACCCCTCGAGAACCCGAGTGTTGCCTTCCAGTTTGGCATTCTATTGCAACCATCGAAACGTGTTGACCTGCAACACGAATTCCATAGAAACCCGAGACGTCTCGTCGACGAATAGTCTCGATGTGTCCAAAGAGGAATTCGTTAAGGTCGGTCACCTACCTTTCAGTGATGATTCAGCAACAACCTTAACCGTGCACGAAGCTTATCAGCCTTCCAGTGAGCGAAACTTATCGAGGTGAGCTCGGGAAGGATCGCGCACACGGTTGATCGATGATGAATTTTCCGGTGTTCGGGCTCCGTTGCGAAACATTATTTATAGGCTGAACGTTATCCCGAGGTATACCGCGAAAGGATAATTGCCGCAAAGGACTCACATTATGCAAGAGCGAGCGCATTAGCTTGCATCCGTTGCGTCGAGGGAGCACAAAGGACACAAAGAGAGATATTCTCCACGTGTACGGCCTTCGAACCTCGCGTCGTTGACTAAAGAAACCTCTACCTGCTTTACCCCTTGTTTCCAGCTGTAGAAGCAACTCGGTCACGGCTGATGGTCGGGCGTTTGCGCGTGCATTATTCTAGGATCCAGACCTACGACGATGCGTTGGGATGACCCGAGTGAAAAAGCTTTAAGATGATTAATGACTGGTTCGGTCGGGTTTCTTCGGTTCGCTTCTCGCTCAGGTGGTGAACCGCGGAAACCGGACGAAGACTGGTATGCCAATAGGAAAAGCAGGGATTGACGCTGATATCTGGTAGGAGCCATCGCGTAGGGTGATGATCAACGTCCGGTAGCACTTGCAGCTAGTTGTCGCGTGCGGCAGCTGTTCCATCCTTGTTCCGTAACAATACTACGAGTCGAAAAAATCGAATACGTGACACAGACGTAATATCGGTAAATGGGCAAACTCGGATGTGTACCGGTACGACTCGTAAATCACTCATAATCCGAGGTAATCCTACGGTAATGCGTCGAGAGCTAACACGACGACTCGTGCCGCACGATTCTTCCAAAAGAAAGGAGCCTCCCTGCCCCCGAAGTGTACTCGTCACGACCCAGTGAACTTTGCCTGACCTGGAATTAATAATCCTGGGTTTGCATACGCGAGGGGACAAATCACTCGTGGCTATTAGGAACCTCGATTGCCTCCGAAGCGGCCAAGGATAAATCCTCTTGCTTCTCCCTTATCCGGGATAGCAATAAATATCGGATTTGTAAAAAGTCAGCTTGATACGAATGTAGCCACTCGGAAAAACCACAGGCCTGCTGGTGACTACGCGTGTTCCACGTCGACGATCATGGCCACCCCACACCTTCCCTAGGATTTGTTGCCTCTCGATCCTCCTGTGCATTGTTCCTCATTTTCAGGATCAATCGTTTCACCAACCCGGCACTAATACGGACTTTCAATGAAAATTATACGTGGCATATGACTCGTGTCAAATGTCGCGAACACGAATAGCCGCCTCTTTCCTCCTGGACCCATTGTAACCGTTTGTTTAGTCCGATATTAGAAATTTGTTTTACCGACAGCTGCTGGGTCTGGCTTCCGTTACGAGTCACCGCCCGAGCGATCCATTGTGCCAGCCCACAATAGGACGAACTCGAGTTCCACCCAGAATTCGGAAAAAGACATCGCGACTGAATGGTATAGGTGAACCCGAATCTGTGTAGGCGTCGGAAATTTCGATCGATCAATATTGAGAAAGACCGGAATTTCAAATTTTTAGTGCATTCTATTCAATTTATTACGATTGAGATCAAATCGTAATGTTTATGATCAATCGAAATTAAATGAAACGAAATGTAAATTGAAATAGAAAATAATATTATTAATTATATTTATTATAATTGATATATAATTTAAGCCTTTTGAGGAACTGGACAAGCTGCAAGATTCGAACGAGGTATCTCGTTTCATTTTGCTACCTGGTCTTGCTCACTTGAAATTCTCGTTTCCATAGAAATCGCGTTTTCCCTGAACCACTTTGGTCCGGAGGTTTGCGTTAAAAATTAACGCGGGCCTGGTGGCCTGTTCTCCCGGTTTCGTCACAACCCCGAGAAATTCGGCGTCAGTTTCTCAGAGGCTTTGAAAACCGCAGCTTCTGACTTATGAATGAGTAGCAGGTATTGGGCATCGTAGGTGGTAGTACTCGAGACTCGGATGTTGGCTACCGTCATCCATATATGTCTCCGGAGGTGTTTTCCAGCTACGCAATGCTCTTTGAGGAGCGAATTACGTGATACTCTTCGAAATACTCGAGAAGATAGGCTGCATATTGAAATCGGCGTTTCTAGGCTCCGAGTAGAGAAAGGAAGAAACGCTTATACATGGCGATGAGATCGAGCCGGAGACCTTTAACGGAAACCTCGTAACGCGGCTTCAGCGCGAACTCGATCAGTTAACAATCCTGTTTTATCGGATTCGAAGCCTCCGGTTGTGTCTCTCTTTGTTGTTTTCTTTACAGTCTCTATGCTCTTCGGTATCTTAAACATAGCTATAAAATTCCGTGTGCGGTATACACAGCAGCTTGTTTATTCGACGGTACGACTGGTTACGGTAAGGCGACGCGTAACTCACTCGGTTCCTCTTGGATCCCTGTCCTTTTCGAACCAGAAAGGGAAAGAAAGACGGAGCACGAGTATAACGCGGTATACAGGGTGTCCCACGAAAGAATGTCATCCGTGAAATGGGGAGTTGGCCGTGAAATTCTCAGTCGATTGATACAAGCATGTATGCTTCCCGGGTCAACCCCTGAATTGTTATTAATTTTGAACGGCGGCCAATCAGGCGCGCCCCTTCAGCGGGCTTAGCCTCCAAATAATTATTATATGTAGACGTTTAGTGTCATATCGCAGCTCCATGACGATGGATTTTAATACCTTGAAGATAAATCCACAATATGGTGCGCGTTGAACTCTCCATTTCTATGGAAAAAAGTCGAAAAAAATATTCTAGAAAGGTTTTTCACATTTTCCCAGTCTAATTTTGCAATTTCGGCAAAACTTCGGGCATATTCGTAATCAGCGGAAAATTTCCCATTAAATAGAGCCTTTTAAAAGTCTAAAAACGGAAAAAAAAATTTTTCGTCTTCCCTGGCCACTTTTCCGGAATCTCAGAAATCACGATATTTCAAAAGATCGTAGAGTAGGCTTCTTCTATGCGATGGAGATTTATTTGGTGTGTTTGGAAAAGGTTTTTGCCTGACT
>JAPYZJ010003057.1:0-33854 GCA_030522765.1 Ophioninae sp. B BG-2022a | reverse complement strand
ATCCGGGACCCATACATGCTTATATCAATCGTCTTAGAATTTCACCCCCTACCTCCCATTTCAAGGATGACATTCTTAGCTGGGACACCCTGTATATGTTTATTTGCATTGATATATAGTCGTAGAAACACCGATGTATGTTGGGTTCGCGTACGTATTTCTACGCGTATATACCAGTAACTAGTCACCCTCAGCCGGAAGTTTATCTGCCCGTCGTGGGGTCGGGTAAGGAAAAGTGAGCGGTCTCACCTTTTATTTTTCCCCTCGCGAGTCGTTCTTCAAAGTTGGCCAAAGCGTGGATAAGTGATACACGGTGTTCGTTACAGGCACAAACGTGAATCTTTTCTTATCTTTCCGAGGTTGAAAATCGTCTCAGGAGTAACATCACTTTGACATCCGGTTTCGTATTGTTGAAACTCATTCATACCCGTAAGAGCATGGAAAAATAGGGGATGTATATTTTTACTGTCGGTGGAAAAAAGATTTTACGGGGTGCAACGACCCCCCAATGGGAAAAATATAAAGGGTTGATTTTCCAGTTTCACGAGCAAGCAGATCAATCGATCTTAGCGAGAAAATTCTTCTAAAGGAAAACGATTAGAATTTCCTAAGTTTATCTAAAAAATAACAAACATTTGAGGGATGGTCTGACCCTTTCAATTTTCTTGTTTCTCCCGATATATATACGGGCTGTAGAAATATTTATTTAGGTACATTTAAAAAGTATTTCAAATATATAAAAAATCTATTTGAAATGTAAATATATTTTAAGGGGGTCGCGTGGAGATAGAGGATAAACGGAAAAACGAAAGAGTCGGGTGAAACGTAAAAATCCGCAAGGGTATAGGCACGTTGGAAAATTGGAGAAAATATAAATATATTTGTAAAATATTTCAAATATAAAAAAAACTGAGATATGAAAAGTTCGTGTAGGGTGCTTACCCCCTTAAGGTCCTAGATTGCTATCCAGCGACAATACATAGATACGTAAACTTTAATACTATCTCCTTGTCCATTCAAAGTACTGCCCATTCTATTCAACTTGCTTACGCCTTTTCGAATAGGGACTGAAAGAAGGGTTCGTTTCATCCCCTTAATTTTCGTTCGGGTACGACGAATTCATAGTGCCGGTTGCCGATAGTTCCACACGAAAAAAAAAATCCGTTTCAGTGTCATTGAAATTGATGAACAGTCAGTGGGGTTGGAAGTGGAAAAGCAACCCTTGAAGTGAACTCGGAACGCGACGCGAACGGAAAATAAAAATCGTTGAGCATAATTAAGAAGGAAGGACGTTTGCGCAGCTGCAAAGTGCGGATATTTTAGGCTGGAGTCTGCGGCCTCACGCAAATCGCTACCTTTTTCAGTGACCGGACGCAGCCTGGAGAGATAAGCTGCCAATGAGGACGCATTCAAGGTTTTCATTCGATATATACATATATCGAATTTTTATAGCAAGAAAGAGCAAGAGAGAGAGAGAGAGACAGAAACGTTAACTCAACGAGGACAAAAGATCCAGATGCCAATATAGCCCGAAAAACATTCTGAGCAGCTTCATCTCAGAGGCGCTATGCAAATAGGATCCTGATCGTGACGGTGACCAACACGCGACGAACAGGCTCACAACACGAGTTTCCTATAGCTTTCTCCTCCTCAGCGAGTCGTCCTCCTCGCTTGAATCGTCGTTTCATCAAATCATGTTAGCCCTCTGAGGCTCTGTCCGTTCGGCAATTCCATTTTCGATCAACCAGGCTATTCGGTTAAGTTTTCTCGTGTCCCAAAAGATGAGACGATCGGTTGAAGGACCCGTCAATGTTAACGAGTTGGATTCGTTGATACAGGAGCCTTTCTCTTCAGTCTTTCAGGACCTCAGTCTTTCAGGAGTTGGATGCAGTCGCGATGAAGACCCAGTTGCATCTGCCGTCATTGGGTCTGCTAGGTAGCGTAACACAGACCCGGCAAAGGGTAAGGAGCAGATATGCTAATGTTGCAAAGGACTGGTCAAGAACGAGAGAGAGAGAGAGAGAGAGAGAGAGAAAGAGGGCAAAAGCATGATCGTGACACCGGGTCCGCTGCTAAGTGAGAGCTCAACCGAAGCTTCCTCTTCTTCTTGGTCATCTTCTCATCGACTACCGGTTGTGCCCTTGTGGTAACTCGCGCCCTCAGATACGAACATTTCGTGTATTGGCTCTGGTCGGAGCTTGAAGAGAGAGAGGGAGATAGAGAGAAGATCACTCAGAGGGCCTCTCTATTCGTGCCGCAGCAGGCCTTCATACAGCAGTCCACTTACTGGTGTACTGTGCCAGTTCTGGTTGCACAGTCTCTCTCTCTCTCTCTCTCTCTCTCTTCCGCTGTTCAGCTGACTACAACAGTCCAGCTTTCTCGCTCTTGTTCTCTCGCGATCGCAGTTCGTTTCGTTCGATAATCGAGAACTCGCTCGGTCCTGCACATATATGCCTTTCTATCTTATTGCATACGGGCATTGGGGTTACCAACGTGGTTGTGCATTGCGGCCGTTGCTTACGCTGGAACACTTGGGTGGGTTCTCGAAGTGATCGTTTTCTCATCGCTTACTCCACAGTCGAGATATATAGGTACCGTCTCGGTTGACTCGGTCCCTTGTTCAAACAGTGGCAATGAGGCGAGTCCATTGCTCGTAATACACTGGATCTTCACCGAGGGATCTCTCCCCTTCTCTCAGCCTTTCTGGATCTCTCTTTCTCTCTCTCTCTCTCTCTCTCTCTCTCTCTCTCTATCTTTGGGTGCTCTATGCATATGTAGCTCATTCTCTCGTTGTACGTACACGGTAATGTCTCTCTTTCCGCACGCTCGAGATACGCCAACGATCCGGAGAACACAACCGGCAAGAGTGGTGAAGGGTGAGAGAGGAAGCGAATTTTTGCATGAATAATGCACCGCGATCATCCGGTGCTTCTTGGAAGGACGGGGCACTTGGAACCTTCGGGGACAGGCCTTGGGAATGAATGAGAAGGGAATTGGAACCCTTGATGTTAGCGAGCGTTACCAACTAATCGCGGATATTCGATCGGTCAATTAACGGAGTCAAAGTTTGGACGAAAATTGATGGGGGCTTGGATCCAGCCAACTGAGATTCGATCTGTGCCTGATAGGGTCCAAAGTCCTATTTGGTCGTTCAATTGTCACTTTGCATGACGGTTAATGCCGGGAAATGTCAGATCAGGTATAGCTCGGAGACGCTCACCAGAAATCTTGTAGCCAAACGATTCGAATTGCTACCACGGATGGGTCAGGTTTTTAAACGCCAGAAGACGGGGAAATTTTAACCTTCATTTCTTGGTTGACACAGATGAGCTCGATCGTTCTTTGATCCTGAATGTGATCTCTGTGTAGGCGTTCGCTGCGAGTCAAAAATCCTTCTTCGTCTCAAATTGCTATCGGAATATCTTTTTTGAATAACTTTTGGATGGAGGACCGTCAAGAAAGATGACACCTGTTCTAATCCGATCTGCCCTGTGCAATAATTAAAAATTATAGATATAGAGTGATGAAAAGAAAAAATTCCAACAATGTTTTGCGGTCATTTAAACAAGCACAAAAAAGGCACGATCAAGTCTCCGTCAGCTGGATCTATTTAAAGAAAAAACTCAATTTGTCGTAATCGAATTAACCAAATACATCAAAATCAAAATACACCATTATCCTCCTCACGTTTAAAGGTCATTCGCAAGATTGTTTATCATTGCTTCGACTAATAATTTTCTTTGACAAGATTTGGCAGACAATTTTGATAGTGCACACTCAAGTAACTATCCGAACGAATTATCAACAATGTTGCTATTTAATAATTATTTTTTGTAAATAATCTCGATTTTTTGGTGAACGTAAGTTTGCGCCATACGGTGATCGCAAAGACACGATTGAACGTTTACAACGGAACAAACGTGAACACACACCCACGGATACTCATACAAACGGGGCTTCAGAATTCAAAGATTATACCACGCTTGAAAAGCTTCACATTTAGTTTCTTTTTTTTTTTCGTTTCAACTCCCTCGAGTCCTAAGCCGCTCTCTCATCTCTCTGATCTCTCAGATTCTCGCTGAACGAGACACTTTTCTGATTTTTATGTCATATTCCTAGTGGGAGAGGGAGAGAGAGATAAAACTCGAGATTTGACCATTCAAAATGCCTCGTATCGCCACGAAAGACGTCATCTCGGTTTTCTATCTCATCTTTTTTTTCCTTCCACTCATATTTTTCTCCCTTCGTTGGAATGCAGCGATACACGTGTGACGTGTCAGGTCGACTGGTCGATGTCGGGACTCCGGAGTGACTCGTTTCAAGAGTGGTAGTCACGAAAGGCCACCTTAATTCGATCGCCGTAACACGTTTGACAGGATCGTGAAAGCGCAACTGGAGCTTAACAAAAGAGTATGCATATACACATAAATATTTACGTTCACATTTGTAAAGTTGGCTGTCAGTATATGCGTTTGTTTCGGGTCTCTTCCTTAAGGGGATACACCCGAGTAGACGGCAAGAAAAATAGGTGATTTTTGGAAATTACCGTGGAAACTAATTGCTTCGTTTCATCATAGTTTCTTTATTCGAAAGTATCGAAATTGAAACACATTGAAACATTTTTGTATTAACCGTGTGGAATGGTCGCTGTTACGTTTCAAAAAAATTCTTGAAATACAGCGTATTAGTCCTTTGTAGGACAGGATTTTTAAAAATATTTTTTCTGTGCTTCATTGAAATTAAAATTCATTTTTCAACTACATTTTCGAACTTTCTGGCTTAAAAGAGAAAAAATTGAACACAAAAATCGTACATTTTGAAGTAGAAATTCTATTCGAAAATATATCATGACGAAATTCCGAGCTTATCAATAAAGTCGTTTTTTTTCGAATAACTTCTACGATTTATCGAATATCAGGAAAAAATGTACAAACAATATTGTAAAGATTTTAACTTTAAGATTAAATGAAATAGACATTTTTTATTATTCGTACGAGTTTCATCTCATTTTTTTGTCATTGAGTTGTCAATTTTGGAGACAGCTTGGTCCTTAGAACGACCGTGGTGTGAACGGGGTCGAATTAATCTGAACGCAATTTGGAAGAACCTGTTGATTCTGGGACACGACGTCCTGGAGGTCGTCCGTTTTTAAAATCACGTTCTTTCATGTGTCTTCATATACGAAGACATGACAAAAAGGAAAAAACACATCGGTAAGCGGCGGGACGAGTTAATTTTGTTCTGGAATGAATTGAATCGTATTAACCCCCGGAGATGGCCGCCCTCAGACCATCCCTACGTCTTCTACCTTTCCCTGTCTTTTCTTAATTCCACACCTTATTCGGGGCCGTAATCCTCGAGGCGGAATTTCACCGGACCATATGCAGAATCGCATTCCACCTCGTGCATCAACCGCCACTCGGACATTTCTCTTTTTTACGCGGACTCGTACAGGGTGACAATTATAAGGTGGCCCATTATACGAGTAATATTTTTCTAAAGCTACATGAGAATACCGACAATTCTGAAAAAAAAACTACTAAATTTTGACTCCAGTAAAATGAAGACGGTTAACTTTTTCATTAAAAAAACTCTTCGAACATATTTTTCTAATGCTAATGTAATTAGCATTGGAACATTTTTAAAAAATTTTTCATTTAAAAACTTAAAAAAAATTTTCATTAAAAAAAACTCTTCGAAAAAATTTGTCTAATGCTTTCTAATTTATCTAATGATTTAGAAAAAAATTAAAGATTTGAACCTTGCTGGAAGTGGACATTTTTTTAATACCTTGAAAACTTACATTTTTTAAAATCTTTTTAGCAAATAAAAGCGTTATGAATTATTCATAGACAGCAACCGAAATATCGATTCTAAAAAAAAACAATCATTTAAAAATCACCTCCAGTAATTAAAGAAAAATAAGAACCATTTTAGAAAAGTACAAGCCTGGAAATTACCATCAGGCATTAGAAGTATTTCGAACATCTTAACAAAACAAATAAAAAATGCAGAACTACGTTCAGAAGAAATCGAAAAAGTTTCTAAAAAACTTACTAAATTTGTGTTTCAATCTATATAATTGGACATTTTTTTTACTTCAATAACGATATTCACAATAATCGTTCTACGCACTGCAAAGCGTCAAAACACAATTGTCCTCTGATTCCTGAATTCAAATCAAAATTTCCCTTTTTTCCTCGAATACTTGAAAAAAAAGACGATTTTCTCGAGTCACGAAACCCTAAAAAAAAAAGAGCATCGCGTAATCTACCATTGGTCACCCTGTAGATTTACCGTAATTCGAGAACAAGCCATCAGGGTCGTGTAATTAAGTGCGCGGGTAACTTGAAATTTCTTCATATTATCAAGCGAATAAGAGAGACATATTAGTACAAATACACATCTCTCTCTGCTGCTTTATCGTTTACGATCTTACAGGAGAGACGAAACGAATATGCTCTCTCGGTATGATAACCCGATGTTGAACAGGTGCCAAATTTATGTCTCCGTGACGTTTCTCTCTGGCCCTTTTCTTTCCCTGCCGCTTTCCGTTAAATCTTCGGGGCCCCCTTGTGACGCACTTCTCGCATCCCTGGCATACGCTGATTAAGATCCTCGCGTGCTCCCACTTCGTTGATCACACACGATTTCTTTTTTTCTTCAATCCTCGACTGAAGATATACCAAAGAGGTGGAGGCACGACAAAAAGTCGCGATCTATTAGCACCGTGGGAATGAAAAAAAAAGCTGAGTGGAGGGTGAGTAGAGGGTGAGTAGAGGGCGCGTGCGTTCTTGGACCGAGAGCTGAGAATTGCACGTATCTTTGTAGAAATGTGTATGTACGGGATAATGTGTGAAGCGGAGGATGGTGGAGGAAAAAGATGGCCCAGGTGGGGGTGCGTGCGTGTACGCTGAATATGCAGAGGCAGAGGATGGTTTATACGTGTCGCCGGATTAAGCCTGGAGATGGGGTAGTCATTAAGAGATAACGGCCCGTTGACACCGCCAAGACACCCGCCCGATAAGAAGAGGGAGAGGGAGAGATGTAGCATCTTCGCCACGCGGTCATCCCTAACGCCTCTTCATTTTTTTTTAAATCCAGAGAGAAAACGGGATGGCTGTAATTCCTGGGAAATTCACGGTTGGTCTAGTGTAACAATTAGAAAAAATCATTTCTCGAGTAGACACAGGGTTGAAGTTTGCATCCTTGAATTACAGCGGAAATGAATTTTTCATCATTTTTCAAACGTGTTTCAGTCGACTCAAGTTGGGATAATCAGACAAGGGTTTTTTTGGAATTCTTTTTCAGGGAGGTTTCATAATGTTTCAAGATAAGTGATTTTTTTTTATTTAGGGAGATTCCATAATTATTCAAAATGAGTGACTTTTGTTGTCTAGAGACTTTCGATAATTTATCAATCCTTAAGAATATTGTTTACAACCCTGATTTTCGGTTTGTCCGAATGTTCGAATCCTTGAATCGAGCCGATAAGAGCACGGTTGGAAAAAAGCTTTCGAACTATCGAGACTTTTCACTGATCCGTCTGCCGTTTCATTTATCGTATCGAAGCTACAAAAATGAATGGAAAGTGGAAAAAGAGTCGGAGGGATGAATGGAAGACGAGGAACCGAGTCTGGAATATAATGGAGAGGTGGATAGGGCTGAAATCGAGACAACGAGAGAGGCTAAAGTGGAATGAAAAGAAACTAGCCGGAGAGAATCGAAGAGAGAGAGAGAGAGAGAGAGAGAGAGAGAGAGAGAGAGGGAACAGTTGGAAAAAAACGTAAGCTTCTCTGTCGCCTCTCTAGCGAGATCTAATCGTGGCATTCCGGCGCGCTGCGTGCCTAATTAAAGATCGATATCTCGCCGATATTATTGCACTTCCCTTGGCCTCCGCGTGCTCCGCAACGGCCCGGGGGTCCTCCCAGGCACAGGTGTGAGTACGACTGTGTGTATGTATGTATTTGACTGTAATCGAAGGAAAACATCGACACCGGGAGGCTGCATGGAAACTGGGCGCCCTCCGGATACGAGTCTCTCGCGCCTCATCTTTTCTCTCCCCCTGACTGTTATTCCCCCCCTGCGGCCCTCAACAAACCCCGTCACCCCTCTAGCAGGTTATTAAATTCTCTTATCTCGAAAATCTGGCCCGGTCGTGGTCCTGCTTCGACTGTATCTGATCCAGCCCACCATCCGTGCCCTCTCTTTCTCACTCTTTCTCTCTCTCTCTCTCTCTCTCTCCTTTTCCCACTTTTCTCTATCTGCCAGGCATTTCTCTCCCTCACACCCTCGCGTTACGATCTTCAGCTCACTCTCGATATACGCTTGAATCCTGACTCAAAAAGACTGGCCAACGCCTCAAAACGGTACACATGTGCCCCTTCAGCCTCTCAGGGATCGATAAAAAAAAGGATTCTCGTTTATCACCAGTTTTCATTGTTGGTGGAACTTGGCTTGACGAGGCGAACGAAACGCTTTTTGTTGGTTGATGGAATTGCAGCGTTGATTGCAGCTTGGTTTCGTGACATTGAAGTTTGTATCGTTGAATAGCAATATAAGATTGCTTTTTGTTTACTTCTCAACACTTTGTATTTTGCATCGTACACTAGGAATCGAGTTTTTCAAAAATTTCCCGAATTTTTCATCGTCGGTTTTCACTATTATCTGAACTATCTTTCGGGGCGGGGTAAGCAACCCGAACTTTGGTTGACCAGAAGGCTCAAAATTCGAATTTGAATTTACCGAAACTACAAATTTCGTAAATTTTTGGGTTTGTTTGAGTTTGTTTGAAATCAAGACTTTAAAATCAAAATAACGAACCCAAACAAATGTCGTTAACCTTTACGAAATTTTTACTTTCGGATTATTAAAATTCGGTATTTCGAGCCATCTGGTCAATCGAAGTTCGGGTTTCCTACCCCAACTCTATTTTTCGCTGGACTTGAAGTTCGCATCGTTGCAATCCAATGAAATTTTGTTGTCTCATATTTTTATTTCCTTAATTCGATTATTTTCCGAAATATTTTTCTTCAGATTTAAATGATAGATTATCACTACAAAGATTCGAATGAGTATTGAGGTATCTCGTTTACAATTTGTTTTACAATCATTTCCGTTCGCCGCAACGTTGCGAGCTTCAATCTCATATTTTTCGCAAGTTTCGTGTACAAGTTGTTAACAAAAACACTTGAAAATCTTGCAGCAATTTGCGTACTCTAAATGTGCTAAAAAAACACAAAATCGACATAGTATCGTTCTAGTCCACCCCCGCAAGCTCAACACCATAAAAACGATCACCCGATTTTTCGCAACTCAACTTTGACGTCGGTAATCTAGAAAAAAAATAACATTCCCTCTTAATTCCGAGGATGCGAACGCGAACGTAATCAATGCGCAGTTACCGGCGAGTCCATTTTCGATTCTCGCTCGGTGTCGATCGCGATCGAATCTGCTTTCGCGGGGTGAAATAATATAAATGATTCTCGGTCGATCGTTGTACGTGAAGTGATTGATAATACAGCGTCACGCTGCTTGTACAAAATCGTGTAGCTAATTGGCATCGGTACGAAGAGAGGAGGACGAGAAAAGAGAGGGATTACGAGAGGAGAGGGGAAAGCTGGTAACCGGAAACGCGAAGAGGCAACAGACATCAGCTAACAGGCAAAAGGGCATAATTCGTTCTACCAAATTTGCCAAGTAGTCCAAGTTGAGCCTTTATTCCATTAGGAAAAATCACGATATACTTGCACACTCGGTACAGATCATACGTGTACGTACTATTCTATCAATGTTACAAAACAAGTCTTCGTCTTTCGGTGTGACCAGATGAGATGAAAAGATCGAATTGTTGAAGTCTTTCGGAGGGGGCGGGGGTGGGATTGCACATCTACATGTGTGCACGCATATACTTTGGTGCAAGGCCGGGTGTCCCTCGGTAATTATTCATTCGGTCGACTCCCGGGTGGACCACCGGTGATAAGGATCTTAAAACGTCCAGAGAACGACCGAGAGAGAGAGAGATGCAAAAAAAAGAAAGAGAGAGAGATCGTTTCATTCGATACTCATTGTAGAGAGTTTGTCTTCTGCACTCGATTTACCAAAACCAATTCTATAATTGTTCAGTTTTCTTATACGTTGAGATATAGTACGGATTGACTCGTCAACAGTATATAATTTTTAGAGTCTGAAAATGGAAAAATATATTATACAGTTAAGCGTAATAATATTCATCATAAGAAAATAATTATTAACGTGTTCAATTATTATTATCAAAAATGAAGTACTAAAATAGCAATCAGCTTGACTCGAGTGATCTTATCAATCGCCATAAAGTTGTTCCCGAAAACAATTACGAACGTCGTTTGTTTAACGCAAGTGTAGATATGCATAGTGGTCGCGTGTAGACCAGCAGAGGCAAAAATTCATCGCTTCAATCAATAATATCTGCTTTAAATGTGGCCGGTAGCCTAGATTTTTTTATGAAACAGATTTCATCGCGACAGTTTTGTTAACGTTTTCCGCTTTATGGATAGTTTGTGTCTTAATCGCAAGCTATTAATATTTCCGGTCCAAAGCATCGATCTGCACGTAGGTATTTCCCAAATTTTGTGTGTGTTAAATGCATTGATTTCAATGAGGCTGAAGTTCGCAACGTTGCGACGCAACGAAAATAATTATTTTTTAATTACTCTTTTTTTTTTCACTGTAATCGTAATTAAAATGCCTTAATAATTATACAAATCTTTTTTGTTAAAACATGGAAAACAAATATGAAAAAAATATTTCGCCGAATAATAGATTTGAAGAAATGAAAAAATGAGATAAGAAATGTCGTTACGTCGCAACGATGCGAACTTCGAGTCCATTGATTTCATGAATCAATTACTGTCGTATTTCCTCAGTAAGGTATGCCGTATTTTTCGCGGACGTAATTCTGAATTGCTATATTTCAGTATACTTTGTTTTTTTTTTTATTACAACAAATATTTTTAATTTTTATTATTAAATGTTTATTATAAAAATAATAATAAAAAAAATTACAGTATAAAAAAAAATCAATTTTGTTTCTGATGAGGAAGTTCATGCACGTACTACCTTAAGTAGGTACGTTTTTATTAATAATGCAGATATTTATTTATACACACGTAGGACGTGTGTTGCGCGTCCCGATACAAAATCTTCCGTATCACGGTCGTGTCGTCTCCGCGCTGCCCCTTTTCACCCATTGTCGCGTATAGGTACAGCGCAGCGAATCGTGAAAGAGGATGCTGGATTGAGCGAGATACGCGTTAAGAGACATTCAAATCGGAGAAAAAGCGAGTGAGAAGGAGAGAATAAGAAGGAAAGGGCGAAGGAAAGAGGGAGAGGAGATAATCGTAGGAGGCACAAGTCTCGCAACCCCGCTGGAATGAGCGAAAAGGAGATAGAGATGCTGCGGGAAAGGGTTTAATGTATGCGTGAGCCAAAGGGAGAGTCAACAGGCGCGAGACCTGAGCGATAATTGCCCGACGTGGCTCTGGGCTTCGGGTGAGACAATCTCCGGCTCTTTGGCAGAAGTCAACACGATATTTTGTTTCTCACTACCCCATCCACCCTTTTCACTCTCTCGATCCGTTTTTCAGTCCGTGGTGTGAACAAGGGGCGATCCTTGCGTCTCAATATTCTTCAAAAATAACCAGGATCTTTCCTTGCTCCCGCAACTCCAATACCGATTAGGTACTCCAGGCTTCGAATTCTTATGAGACAAACTCCAAAACTTTGAAAATGACAAAATAATGCAAAGAAAATTATTATTTTTTTTATTGAACAAATTTTGTGTCTGTGAAAAGGAGAAAATAGTGCAAAGAAAATTATATTTTTTATTGAACAAATTTTGTGTCGAAAATTTGCCTCGAAAAATTTCAAAACTTTCAAAACGAAAAAATAATACAAAGAAAATTATATTTTTTATTGAACAAATTTTGTATCGAAAATTTGACTCGTGAAAATTAGGTCTACATGGGAGATTTTTAATCGGCTGATTACAACGGCCAAACAATATTTAATTGTTTATAATAATAAAAATTAGAAATTGGAAGAAAGAATTCGTTGCGTTTAGGCGATACAAACTTCAATTTCATACTTTTGTAACTGTGCACACAAAAATTCGGGTTTCGAAAAACAGATGATTATTGATTATTGATATTAATTTAATAATTGAATGAATATTTTAATAAATCAATTAACTAATAAATAGGCAAAGAAACGAATAAATAAATAAATTAATCAGCAAATGAATAAATAAATAAGCGGAATATTGTCTCTCTTCCCTCATAATTAGACTCCATGCTCGCAATCGCGTTTCGCCAGCGATGTGTGTTCGACGCTTTTCGCAGAGAATTACGTGTACCTACCTATAAACTTAATCGCGCATTTTGTGGCTTCACGCTCGTACGGAACTGTACGCGTTTACTAGCGCGTATAAATGTAACGGTAATAGCCGGGGCTGCAAGTGTATGATGACGGACGTGAACTTGATGTCGAAAGGAATCGCTCGAAGCGGTAGGTCAACGAGGAACTGCTGATGAAAATGTATAAATATATTTTCAAAAAGACTGCATTAACGCGTGAGTAAAGTTTGTGACAAGGCCCTGCTGTACGAGGTACACAGATCATTTTTGTCTCGGCCTTGATGTCATGGTAGCGCTGAGCTAAAGGGCCTTTAAGGGGCTTCGTAGTTCAGGTACGTGACTTTTCTAGCTTTCGTTCACCTTTTATGTGATTTAGAGTGCACGGAAAAAGTAACGTTCGAAAAGACAATCGAGATACCTCGTAAATCTGTCAAATGTTCGTCGCGTTAAAGCAGGAAGACAATTTACAAGGTCGAACGTTATGGGTTTATTATAATTTTTTTTTATAGAACGAATACACATAAACATTTAGATGTTTAGATGTGTTTTGCTTCATATTTTAATTGTTCGAAAAAAATATATACACTTTTTTAAATGCAAATTCAATCGTCTACATTAATGTTCAGAAAAAGTTTTTTTTTTGTTGCACTGCTGGAGTGCTCCCTCACGCTGTAATTATCCGAAAAATAAAATTAAAATGATTCTTAAAGATAAGATTCATATGTTGTCGGTGAACCAGGATTTTTGAAATATATGCAAAATTCAGGAAACGGCAGCTTAATAAAGTCAATTTTGTGATTTTTTAATGAAATTTTTGCTATATTTAAGGGCACAAGTAGGTTTTATTTTTGGAATTGAAAGTAATATTTAGGTTCACCGACAAACTGCTGATGCAACGAAAATGTGTGGCAAATTTCATCGAAATCGGTGGATTAGTTTCTGAGTAATCATTTCAGCAGTTGGGAAAAATATAGTTTTGAGAAAAAAGTTCCCAAAGTCGAATAGGTAGGTCTGTTTACAAAAGTTTCCTCTTTTTTAGAGAAGTCCAGGAATTCTTGGAATGTCTCTATGAAAATTGCACACAATATTCTTAAGAAATTAAACTATCAATTTGTGAAAAAAGAAATCGATTTTTTGAAATCTGTGAATGATTTTCCTGCCTTAACAATATTTAAGGCAGGAGGATCATTTACAAATTTGAAAAAATTGATTTCTTTTTTTATGAACTGATAGTTCAATTTCTTCGTTGGAACGCAACCAAAATTATTCATTCTTTTTTTCCAGTTTTTTTCCATCGTAAACTTCAGACTCGTGTCATTGTTTGGAATAACGTTTTACTTTATGGTGGAAAAAACTCAATGATTTGCAGCCCGAATGAGAAGTTGAGCGTTGTATTGTCTAAACACGAGTTTTCTGTGCCAACATTATACTTGATGCAATGTTGAATTTTGCAACATCGAAACAATACTAAAATATATATTTTCGAGAGGAATTTAAATCGCTCAAAAAATTTTTTTTCTCTTCTTTCCGTAATTGTCTACAATAACTTTTTCAATTTAGTTGTGAATTATTAAATGAAAATCCTGAAAAAAAACGTGTGCATACTTTTCGTAGCTCAAATCCGTAACAAACAAATGCAAAAATTTCGAGAAAGAATGATTCTCGTTGAACTCCAAGGATGCAAACTTCAAAGTCGTATTGTTTCGAATGCTCGAAATATTTTGTTTCTTTTCGTATTTGTTTAAATTGTTGAATAGCAAAAATCCAGTTTATTGTTGTTTTTCGTGAGAAGACAAATGTTCGGGACGACAGTGAGAATCCATTGTGAAAAGTGGTCGAATATTGACGGCGTTGCAGAAGAAGAGACCTCGTAAAAAGGGCATACGGGTCGTTCTTCCTTTGAACCTACAATAGTTCGTCCTTCGTCTTATTATGGCATCTCGTTGGAGTATTGATGTTTACGGTTTTTTAATTCGTTTCGAATAAACGTCCATATTTTCTTATCTATTAATATTATGCAATTTTTTATTTTCTCTAACCAGCATATTTTATCCGTTTGTTTTCCGTAGAATGCAGTGACAGAGTGGTAAACCGAAAGGTGCTCTCCACAGAAAAAGGCCACCCTGTCACACTATTTTTTAAAAAAACGACGTTAAAAAAGAATTTTTATTAGCCGGAAAGGAAACTTTAATTAGTCCTAATGAAAACACAGAAGCAACTTTTTTTTCAATCGCACATAAGTCACCATTATGAGCAGTTCAAAAACAAACAGAAAACACAGAAAAACGTCGTTTTATTGTAGGTTGAATAGAAGAACGACCCATACACGTAAGCTATTAATATCATGATGGTTTATTGCAAAATGTTCGAAGCTTGATTGTGTCGGATGACAGTCGATATTGGAATAAAAATTGGGGATTTTATGACCGAGAAGTATCGCTGGGACAAACAATCTTTATTTCACTCAACTTTCCGGGAGGGTCTTTCGAGAAGACTTGGAGAAGAAAATAGCGAGGCGAAGAACGAGAAGCGGATGCTTGGCGGATACTCGCTGGCGTGAAACATTCCTCGTTCCTCGTCATCGGTAAAGATTTTGAAGTATTCGTGTGTCTCCTCGAGGATAAAGATAAAGATTAAGGGCTGCTGGGGAGTTGAGGAAGAAGATGAGAGGGGGGAGACGAGACGAGATAAATATTCGTGCGTGAAGATAGCTCGAGAAGAGAAAAAGGCCTTGATGCACTTAGAGCCGATGGAAGAGGGATAATAATGTCGCGATAGAACGTGAAAGAGAACAAGAAATGATATGAGAGTGCAGTCAGCATCAACAGCGGCAGGGAGGTCTTTTCTCTCCCTCTCTTTTTCCTTCACTATCTTCCTTTCTCAAATCTCCTTTTTCCTTTCTTCATTCTTCTTCTGTTTCTGTCTCGTTTTTTTTTTTTGCTTCTCTCAGGCTGCTGCTGAGCTTATCGCACCGGGCAACCCATTCACGTGGGTAGCCCAGGCCGAGGCGTTATTTATCGTAAAAACTTCGACTTTAACCAGCCCTGGGATCATAATCGGTGCCTTATCTACGAAAAAGCTTTCTCCTCTCTTGGCTCCGTTGAACGAGAATGCGCGTACTCTTTACTCGCCAAAGACTATCTCTCTCTTTCCCTCCCTTCCCCTCTCACTCATCCCTCTTCTGTTTTCGTCTCGTTTTACTTACTAATCTATCCTGCGATATCTATTACTCATACATACCAGATATGCTTTGCAGTACACGTATGTATATACAGGATTACTGGTAACTCAACGTACGTAAAAATGTTCATACTCGGGGACTGTGAAAAAGCATATTGATATTTATTGATGAAAACTCGTCAGAAGATACAACAAGGAAGGAACCGAAATTAATTCAAATGGGTAAATTGGATAGTGCGTAACTCATACAATTTACGTACATATACGTTGAAGTGAGCATCGTTTAAACGCACGACTTTTTATTTATTTCTCACCTTCCTAGTCATCGAAAAATACAGATCGTTAATTTGGGATGTCGATCGGTAAATACAAATTTTGCAAAACTAATCTTTATATAGTTCTCGCGGTTCCGAAAAGTAAAAAAAATTGGAAAATAAAAAAGAATATCTTTTTTGTTGTATTCCAACGATGCGAACGTCAGCGTCACGCAATAGTTTTGTTCATCCCTCAGCGTCGCGTTCGCGAAATCTCATTGAAATCGAATCTCGGAACTCGCGATGACGTGTGCTTCGTATCTGCGATGAGTCAGAGATTATACCGTGTTGCTATAGCGCTCTGGAATCGATGCGCGATCGACCAAACTTCGGGCACGTTTAGCATCTGGTCCCGAGCGTGGATATATATATATACAGGGTTACTGGTGACTCGACGTATTCCTTGCAGGACATCGTAGTAGAGTTAAAATGCAGCAAATTAAGCCGCCAAATGTTCTACCGAAGCTCAGTAGTTTTCGAGTTAGTTAGATTTTTAGTTTATTCGTGAAAAATCCCAGATTGACTCATTTGAAGACAATTTAAAAAATATTTTCGGCGCGATTGTACTGAAATTTAAGTTTTCATCATAGTTAATGCCACAGCAAATCTTTGTTTATAATTAAAACTTAAAAAATGACTAAAACTTTAGCAGAGATCATTAATCGAACAATTTTTTTTGTAGTTTTTGCTATTGCTTAATAAAAAATATTGCCTAGTGCAAAAAAATACTACGCCTGATGTACAAATAACTAGAAAAATATCCTTGTCTTACTAGCTATCCAAAAAAGTGTAAAACTTGATACAAAGTCATGGACTACATCATGAAAATCGTTTTTGATTTAGTACAGGAAGGAGTGCATTTCATAAAAAGGTCAGAAAATCATTTAAAACAATTATTTAGTAGTTTTTATCAATATCAATTTTCAATATCAAATATCAAATATCAAAATGATCGATATAAAAAATCTAACGTAACTAAAAAACTATTGAACTTTGGTAGAACATTTGGTGGCTTAATTTATTGCATTTAAAATCTACTATGACGCCCTGCAAGGAATACGTCGAGTTACCAGTAACCCTGTATATATTTGAAGTTCACGAACGTAAAACTTTATATAAGTACAGCTTTGTGCAAAGTTGTCAGGCACCTTCATTATTTCTGTATTCAAAATAGTCTCAGCTGTATTTAAGGGTAAGAGTGAATCAGCCACTGATCAATTTTTAATGTTTATCGCTAACAATACGGATTTTTTTCTGTAAGTATCTTTACCTCGTATCACCATGTTCTTCAAGAGAGAGCCGCACCTGCGAC
Source organism: Ophioninae sp. B BG-2022a (assembly GCA_030522765.1). Lineage (NCBI taxonomy): Eukaryota > Metazoa > Arthropoda > Insecta > Hymenoptera > Ichneumonidae > Ophioninae sp. B BG-2022a. The sequence continues at coordinate 16,656 of JAPYZJ010003057.1, read as the reverse complement.
GACACTTCAACGCAGCCTCAGCTCGCGTTGGTAAAACAAAATTAGTGCGAGCTACGGCTATCTACCGCGAGGCGACATTGTCGCTAGCGTCCGGAAAGCCCCTACGGGCTTCGTGTATGAGGATGTACAGTGGGTTGCCAAATTATTAGGAACAGTCATATTTTTTATCAATTTCTGTCTTTGAGCACACTCGACTGCGATTTTAATTGGGGTATGTGTTATTGGAATGTATTTCTATGTTCACAATATGCGTATAACTCAAATTTCAAGTGGATTTGAAAAGCTAAAGGATTTGTTTAATTTTGTTGTACAAAATACGAATATTTCATGACTGCCTCCAATAATTCGGCAACCCACAATATTTTGCAATTAAATCCGTCGTCGGAGGGAACTTACAATTTCCCGGGTCGGGATAACATACACGCGATGACGCTTGTCTCACGAATCGTCTACAGTGAGTTGTACTTTGTACAACAAAATTAAAAAATTCTATAGCTTTTAAAATCCACTTGAAATTTGAGTTATAGCAATAACACATACCCCACTTAAAAGTGTAGTCAAGTGTGCTCGAAGACATAAATTGATCGAAAATATGACTGTCCCTAATAATTTGGCAACCCACTGTATATGTACCTACATACGTACATACCGAAAATTTCGAGATGTGCACCGCCCCGACATTCGCCGGAACTAAATGTCACAAATGTCGGACGATATTTTCTCGAAATCGTAAACAAATACCTATAAATTATGGTTTTCCATGGATCTCCTAAAATGTGTGACAGAATCAAATGGTTGAGGTCCCAAAATGTGTGTTTTGAATAGGGCTACGCGGCTCTTGTCCCCTGCAAGTCGTGATATTAACCAAACTTTTTATTTGACAGCGACATCACGAGGATCGGGTGGTAATACAATCTGTAATTTTCTTTTTCGATTTGAGAAATTTGGGGAGAAGACAGCCGTTCGTCTATCAATTTGACATTGTCTGGTCAAATTTCATGAGCTGTGGTGGGGGGGGGTGGGGTGTGCGCTCGCGGGGGGGGGGGGGGGGGGGGGGGGGGGGGGGGGGGGGGTCCAGCTCCCTCTTAAGTGGAAACATTGTTTTTGTCAATTTTGTTCGAAACATTAAGACTCAATCGATTAAGCCTTAGTGTTTCTATCAAACTGAGGGGTCTGGTGCGTTATAATTAATAAAATGTATTATAATGAAATAAAAAAAATAGCATTCAACATTTGAGTATTGAGTTCTGTTTTTTTATGATGAAATCGCGCTAGGTATACCTAAAATGGTTTAATTTGCAAACAATGGATCTTGGGTATAATCTTCGATTCACAAATGGTTTATTAAATAAGAAACAATGAGTCTAGTTTAAGAAATAATGCGAATTAAATAACGCATTAAATTTATTAATAAATACGAAAAACAACGAAATATGGATTTACGTTAATCAAGATTTGAACATCAGTTTTATTGGATTGATTGTTTTACATACTTTTATTTCCAAGTTTTTTTGCGCATGAACGCGATTCGATGTCAATTGGCACGATTGATCGTACCTAAAACGCGCAAAAAATGTATTGTTGCAACATTTTAGCATAAAATGAATAAAACTGTAAAACTGTGTATATATATAATAGCGAATCCTGTGTCAGCCTGTAGATACGATTCTACAATAAAAAAAAACTCTCCTATCGCTGCATCGATGATCACATCGACACGAAACATTTTTGGAAAGACAAAATTTAAATGTCGTGGATGTTCGAGGAGCCTCGGCGAGAAGAAATATTAGTGTGCACGGAATTAACGAAAGAATCCCGAAGGCTTTTAGTCGCTTTACGAGTCCGGAGACAAGCTATCGGAGAGCTTTGGGTAAAAGAGTAAGTGAGAAAGAAAGAGAGGGAGTGCGGAGGGAGAGGAAGGGGAAGATTAAGAAAAGTATCGAGAATAGGATCACAGGAGGGCTTAAGGCGGTCTTTTAGTTTCTCGGGTCGGAAAAATTGATTTTTTATTCCAAAAATCACATCTACAACATGTGTAGAAAATGTGTGCCAAAAGATTTTTCGATATTCAAAGTAGTTTATAAGTAACGGTCTTAGACCGGAGTAGGTATACGGTTAGTATAAATCACATGCGCGAACTTTCAAACGCGTTTTTTTCAAAACACCATTTTTTGAAACGGTGACCACCATATTTCAGAAACTACTGCATCGATCTTGTTCAAATTTATACAGCATCTTTAATATGCTATAAGCCAGCGATTGAACTAGGATCATCGTGATTGCTCCGATAGTTTTTTTTCTACGAGCGGAAAAGTTAAGAAAAAATAAGTAAAAAATAGAATCTAATGTTCAAAAGTGTATAAAGAAGTCAATTTTTGTAATTTGGAATTAACTCTAGTTCAATCGCTAGTATTAAATATGAAGATTAAACTGTCGTTTGGTTTTTTAACTTCAGATAAGCAAAACAGCCGCAATCTTGGTCACCGTCAAACAACTCTTTCACTTAATGTCTTCCTGTCGGCCACTATAACTTTTATTCTATTATATATTTTGACATCAAAAAATTTGTAGAGCTTTTTTTATATGTTAATGAAGGTTATGCAAAAACAATAAGATTCATTATTTCGATGGTTTGCCCGTAAAAAATTATTGAAAAAGCCATAAAAAAACAGGCGAGAAACTAGAGGATCGCCTGAAGGGGTGTTCAGGGAATAGATACGACAACGATTCGAGCAATGTACTTCAAGTCGAGCATGGGACATTTCCTAACGAAGATATGTCAAAAGGACTGCGGGGTATTGAGAAATTGATATTTTTCTTATTCATATTTTTTATTTATATTTTTTCTATTTTATATATTTCCCATCATTTATATATTTCTCCATCATTCACTATTACGACCTGATTCGTATTTTTAAACTTCATCCCATTTTTTCCAACAACGAAAGAAAACCTTAAAAATAAAAAAATTGAAAAACATGTTTCCCAACCCCAAATCCATTATATAAACAATCGACATCTACGACCCGCAAAAAAAAACAATTTCTCGTATCCTAAAGATCGACTACCCAAAAAAAATCACTCAAGACCCCTCTTGTCCTTCACCCTGCCCCCTCCCCCAACCAAAATTTTCATCGCGCAAATTGGGGTGAAATAGCCCATATATAGCGCAGTCGGGGTATACAACGTAGGCTATCTCATCGGGCGTCACAATAAATACTGATTCTTGGAAGAGAGAAGCCTCGCTGTATCGCACACCGCGAGCACATACCGTATAGTGTGGCAGAGTCACTTATGCTTACTTATCCCCGGATTCTCGGCCAATCCCCCCCCCCCCCCCTCCCAACTTCTACCACTCTCGACTTCCCCCTTTTTTTCTCTCATCTCTGTCATCCGCTTTCTTGGTCTTCGGAGCCTGTCTGATCTTCCTCTCTTGCTCTTTGGTCACTCCGATACTCAAATATCGAGCTCGACTCGTGACTGTGTGTGTACGCGCACGTAGCTTGGTACAGAGCGGATGCGCAAGTGTCTTCCACCCTCACTTTTAACAGTATCGAAGAACCGACGCCGATAGTGCGAGGAGTAATTATTCCTGATAGTTCGATATCTGTCCTTCGCTCTCTCTCTCTCACTTTCTCCGCTCCCCTCTTGAAGAGTGATCTCGAATGCTTTATGCTTACGCTTACTAAAAATGCGCGAGGTCCCTCTCCCGGGGCACTTATATGGGCCTCGTGTACGCGGGCTTACTCGATCCCCCTTTTCTCAACATTCGGTTTCCGTGCGGAGAACGAAAAAAACGAAAGCGATATGAAAAAAAAAATAAAAAAAAATTTAAAAAAGAACGCTTCGGGGAAGCGTGAAGCGACAATCGAGCCAAACCGGTTGGTAATTACGGGCGATTAATTACGCACTCGTTTGTACGTCATGGTTACGTACGTACAGTGGAATACCGATTTTTCACCAAATGGACCGGGGAAGATCGAGGCGTGGAGTAGGCAGAAGAAGGGGAGGGGTAGGGAGCTTGAAAGTGATACTGGGGGAACGGGTATGGGCTTTTTGATAAGAAGCATCGAATGACCCAAAAGTACGAAGAATAGACAATGTGTGTACAGGGTGATTACAGGCTAGGTGCATGTTGGCGATTCGACCTAGTTTTTCAAACCCGTCGTTTCAACGCTCGTTTTTAATCGAATTAAGCCCATGCATCTTCGGATGCGTAAATACGAAGGTCGTACCCAACAAGCTGAGGATGTTCTCAGTCGCGACGAGCCGATTCGACTCAATTCCGAGGTTATAATAAACAAGTGCTCGGAATAAATAATTAATCTCACGTGTCACGTCCGCTGAGACGTGAGTTTGTCTTTTCTTTTTTGCTCATCCTTGTGCATTCTCGAGATCGAGACTTTGATACATCCGAGAGATCGTTTCTTCTCAATTTTTTTTTTATTATTTCCCCCATGGCTAGTCATCGGTGATGGACGAAGGGAGGGAGATGGGTGAGGAGGGGCAGCGAAAACCATCTCGAGTACTCGTAGAAGTGAAATTATGAGTGAGAGAGGAAACTCTCATCGACGGTTGGTCGTCAGTGGAGTGGGGGGTGATTTTAAAGGAAAGGAGAGGAGAGAAAGAGGGCGCGTTTATTACTGTACTCTCATGAGACACGCGCTATCTTCGGACATCGGCCCTGATGTGGTAGGCGAGCCGCGCGGGCGCCCGGTGAACGCACAACGGACGCATTATGCTGAGGCCGGGGCGAAAGATAGTGAAGAGTCTCTCGTGGCTTATCGAGGAGGTGGCGACGTCGACGTTCAACGCATGTGTATACACAACACAACATATATATATATATATATTTACCGGGTGTTTCATAATTACTGACCCACCCGGAAATAGCCGGTTCGGGATGGTGACCGAAACAATCGTGACAACGCGTTTTTCGATCCGTCCGTTAGTTTTCAAATGAGAGCGATTCAAAGTTTGTTTGGGTTTGTTTGGGTGGCGCCGAGCGAAGTAGGTAGGCGTTTTTCTCACGTGCTTTGACGATTTGACATTTCGGGTATCGTCTGCCCTCGGCCATATTTGGTGGGCAAGTTTAAACCGCGATGGACAGGTGACGCCGAGCATGATTCGACGTTTCGCGTATTATTCCGTTAACCGTCCCATCAATGATCAGGTAGGGGACGGTGGGGTGAGACGGGGACTTTAAGGTATTTTATAAATAAAACACGCTGTTTTTTATTGCACAAAGTGGGAACTTTTATTCGAAGAATAATCAGTCTTTGTTGATTAAATTATAATCAGTCGAAACACAAATATATAGTTCTTCTCATAGAATTATTAACTTTAAAACAGAAACGAAATCTCCCCATCTTGCCTCACCTATACCGAGGGGAAGACGGGGTACCCCTTGGGCTAAGAAGGGGTATTGAATCTTTATTAGTTGAATGGCTAACTTCATTCGTTCTTCACTCCGATCCCCTCTATTGGTTTTTCGTTAGTATTCTCGAACCATAACCTATAACAAAAATTAACCCAATTAGAAACGATCTTTTCCAATGAAATCGAAATACAAGAAGTAACAAATAAGCGGGTACGATGGGGTACCCCGTCTTGCCCGCAAATAGATACCCCATCTTTCCCAAAGTGGTCTCCTAAGGGATATTAAATGTTTTGAGGTTATAAAACCAAGCAGGCCGGAACGAACCCATGAGTTTATAATAGTTAAATAAACAAATATAAATTAAAAAATATGTTACAGATCTTGCATGCCATACATTCTGAACAGCCACGCACTTTACATACGTCAAAAATTAGATAAAACCACTTAAAATTAGCAACAAAAACTTACCAAGACGCAACGTCCACACCATGGACCAAACTTCTTTCGACACTAACAAGTTCTGCTAAATACCGTCAGATGGCGTTGAAATCAATTTTCCAGCGATTTTGTATCGTCGGTTTTGGTATGGTCCCCATCTTACCTCGCTACCCCATCTTACTCCACCTTCCCCTACCCGGGTATCCATTTCAGCTTTGCAGAAAGGATTTATTAACGTTTTCTTTAAAAAACTGTACAACCGTCTGGATTCTCGAAATTTAAGTAGTTTGAAACCCAATTTTTGTCAAATTTTTTTATAACCAATTATTTGATAATAGTTATTAACAATCAAACTCGATACCTCCTTCGTAAACGATATTGCTTATTATTTATTTAAAAGTCAAATTACCTGAATACTTTAATAGGTAGTCTCTTTAGTGTGTACAAGCCCGACAGTCATGCATAATAACTTCAGTGGGTACTCGGGTGCCTGGTTATTGAACGAAGGAGGTATCAAGTTTGATAGTTGGACGGTTATACAGTTTTTTAAAGAAAAAGTTAATAAATTCTATCTGCAAAGCTGAAATGGATACCCGGGTACCTGGTCATTGACCGGACGGTTAAGCGGGCGGCGGACCAATCGCGTTCGAGTCGAGTGACGTAGACGGGCGACCATTAACGGCTACTTACCTCGCTCGTCGCCACCCAAACAAACCCAAACAACAATAAGAGATTCAAATGGCTTCTATTTGAAAACTAATGGACGGATCGAAAAACACCTTGGTACGATTGTTTCGGTCATCTCCCCGAACCTGCCAGTCCCGGCTCGGTCAGTAATTATGAAACACCCGGTATATATATACTCTTCTCTTCTACCCCAGTATTTCTTTTATTTTCGCGTCCCGCTCAGTTCGCCTCGCACCATAAGCATATTTTCATTCGCACTTACATCCCGATAGGGGCTACGAGCAATCGGGCCTCCATCATGATCTTGAAGTCTCCGCTAACGACGGATCATTGAAAATGTTCAATCTTTTCAGATTACTCGAAAGGCACGATGAAAATGACGAAAGATTGGACATTTCGTCTGTATTTTCGAATTATTTGAAAAGTACGATGAAAATGAGGTCACGTTGCTCACTCTGAGGAGGAGGAGTTGAATAACCCAGGGCGAACCTGAATAAACGTTCACAGAAGAAAGCGAACCCAATCCGAGGTCTGGAAAACGGTACACACCTATAGAGGTTCATGAGATATTGAAGAAACTGAATTAAAGCCGAAAAACAAAATGCAAACAAACGCAAATGAAGACACGCGGGCTAAAAAAAACTTTGTGGAAAGTTGAGCCGAAATCTTTGTTGAAGAAACACAAAAAAAACGCAAGTAAACTTTTACGATGAAATACGAGTACAAACAAAATCAGAGATGCTAAGTATATCCAAACGAACTCAAGCAAAGTCCCGAGCCCAAAAAAACAAAAATATCAAAGTAATCCATGAAAATTCACGAGGCCTCGTAAAAAGTCGCTAACTTACGGAAATTTATTGAAATCCTTGCAAATTCGTGCAAATTCAAAAAGGCTCATAAAACATAAAAGAAATGATTTCATACAAACTCGCGAAATACATTGAAACATCGAAAAAGCCCATGAAAAGTATAACAAGCTCGAAGATCGTTACAAGCCTCCGGAAATCTCGAAGCCAATAATTGCCGTCACCCCGACGTCGTTTGGGATCTATCGAGCTCGCAATCGCAAAGACGTTACGGGGCGATGAAAATTTCGACGGAACAAAAAGTGACTGTCATCTAGGGAATTCTCGATGTCGAGCGATACGAAAAGTACCAGGACGAGACGAAAGTAGCCGAGGGGGTGGTTTCTGGAAACGGATGGTGAAGCTAAGGGAGCGCGAGTGAGAAAACGGTAGACAGTGAGGACAAGCGCGAAGGGGCGGAGGGAGGGAGGGGTTGGGTTCGAAGGAGGAGGAAGAGGTGGGCTTGGGTTAGTGGAGCGGTACGAGGTCGGAGGGTCGTTCGTAGGATGAGAGCCTGGACTGCTCCGTTATCAGTGCAGAAGGCGTTATCAGCTGGATGCAGCTCCCTTCCAAGTGGCGTACAACCCCTTCCACCCTTCTTCGTTCATCCACGATTTTGTCTTGCTCACTGGAGAGATGCAAGCCCGACGGAGGACGAAGGGGGTGAAAGAGGGACGAAAGAGAGAGAGAGAGAGAGAGAGAGATATCGAACACGCGTTTCTCCGCTGCTATCTTCCTCCCCCGAGACGGAAGAACGAGAGCGAGAGAGAAATTGCCATAGAGAGTGCATCTAGCGATAACGAGGCAAGTTAAACAATATCGAGCTGTACGAGGTCTCATGGTGAGTCTCGACCCTAAGATTAACCGGACTGCGAAAGCGACCTCTTCCATACCACCAGGGGAAACCGTGGATGAAGCGAAATGGAAGAATTCATCGTCACTAATATCTACTCCGGAAAATACTATTTCATCGATAAACTATATTTCTGGCATTCGATAGGATTGAAATTGTTGAGGCTTCTCTCGTTGCCGTTGAGAACATCGATTTCATCCAGATAAACATCGAATATCCTTTGTCTCTTCGTTGCAGAACTTTCCAAATTGCTTCGTTCACATTCGAGAGAAATCTATTTTCTTTTAATTTCTCAATATTTTTATCGGTCATTATGCAGAAGTGGAGCTGTAACTCAATTTTGGCGGAAGATTTTTTTTGGGCAAAAATTACTTTAATTACTCACCACTAGGGATATTGTGCTGGCGGGGGGTGACATTTTTTATTATTTCCATAAGTTATGAGGTTTTAAAGTTTGGCGAAAAATGCAAAAAAATAGGGCATTTTTGTATACTTCGACGCGTAAACTGAAAATGAGGAGTAGGGGGGGGGGGGATTTATGAAATGAGCCTTCCAGAATATACCTAAACAAACCCAACCAAACCCAAACAACCTCATAACGTATGGTAATAATTGAGGTTGTTTGGGTTTGTTTGGGTTTTACTAATTAAAAATGTCAGCGTCTGCCGGCTAAATATCACTAGTGGTGACTAATTAAAGTAAGTCATGGGAAAAAAAATCTCCCGCCAAAATTCAGTTGGAGCCCCACTTTTGCATAATAACCTTTTTGTTTTCTGATCGAAGTCATTGAAATCGTCAGAACGTTCTTACATATTTTCATTCGAAACGGATAACGTCAATTTGTACTAAAAATAATTTTGATTATGATAGAAACGAGGAAACAAAAAATGTAAATGAATTTTTTTTCTCTGCCAATTTAGGATATATCGAAATTAGTCGGAAACTTTGAGGTTCTGACGGAACAGGTCGAGGATGTATTTGCAACGAAAGATACGTAGTATTTTCAATCGAAATACAAAACCTCGATTTTTACTAAAATAAAACGATTTGTATGATTATAAAAATGAAAGAATAAAAAGTGGAAGAAAATATCGTTGCGATAAAAGTCGTCTCTTCGGTCGAGCTCGTATCCCGAATCATTGCGATTACGGGAATCCTATCTAGAGAGTTTACGTTTTATCCTCTCCAAAGAAGAATTGAAAATTCGTTAGTCCAGAATAACCACTGGGAAGAGAATAACCACACCGAATCATATTGATTTTATCGATCGAACGAGTACTCGATCACTTCTCGTCCCGAGTATCGCATGAAAACACGAAGTATCTCGAGGCCTCGGATAATTATATCATTGGACGTGTCGTTAGCTCGAGCGAAGAACAGAACGATCGATTATAAAAATCCACAAGATACAACGGTGGAATCAGAGGGGTAGGGGGGTGGAGTGGAGTGGAGGATTTCTGAGAGGGAGAGAAAAAGAGAGATGAGGTATCCTAATTTTTATCTATCATCTGGCACGCCGAGAGTTTCTTCTCCCTAACGACCTTATATACTACACACAGTCTTCTTTCTCCTCTCCTCTTATCGCGATTGATCGGTATCCCCTTAAGCCCACCCCCGGCCGAAACCTTTCCTCTTTCTCTCTCGCTTCCTCCTTACTTCTCGCCCGTCTACGCTCGCAACTCGAGGGAAACTTGCTTCGGGAAGAGCAAAGATAAATACCGTATACAGGAGTGTAGGTAGGTCGGGTGTATGTGTGGAGGGGAGGGGGTGATACCGCGCAAGAAGGAAACACGAAGGAATCAAACCGGTGGAATCTCTTGTTAAAAAGAAATAGCGCCGAAGTTACGAAAAATCAATGTGAAGAATCAGAAGTAGGAGGAGCACAGAAGTACAAAGAGAACGAACGAAACGGAGGGCGCGAGGGGGTGTAACCAGGGGGGTTGAGGATCGAAGTCTGGAACAAGAGCCCGCGGTCCAAATATTTGGACACCCGGAGATTCGTTGCGTGAAAGCCACATGCAGCGAGAAGCAGCTCTTTCTCTCTCTCTCTCTCTACTATCACCGTAAACTCGTGCAGGTAGATTCTTACGTGCGTGTGGTTTACACAATCGAAGCTTTCCGTTGCCGATCGGATCCTGACGAGAAACGTGGGGGAGTGCAAGAAAGAGAAGGGGAAACCTGTATGTACCCGAAACTCCCGAGAGATCCGATGGTGCTGAAAGGACCACGAAAACCGAGTGAAGAAGACGATGAGTCGGTGGTCTTGAGGGCTAAAACACGCGCGCGGCCGCGCGAGCCTCCGCGTGGATCCCGAGTGATTGATGAGCCAACGGCCTAATGAGGAGCTGAGCTGCGCGCGAGACGCGATCACGATAAAGAAGTCCCACCACCGATACAACCACCACCACCAGCATCGACGATCTCTAGCTCGATCGGCCCTCGAACCATTTTAACTGGAACACTCCGTGGACACCTCTTTTCTACATACTTCGATCCTACCTCGATTGCCATCTCTGCCAGGCCCACTATCACTGGGTACGTTTTTACTCACTCGGAGAGTGAGAAATCCGTCGGCTGATAGACCGGGGTTGAGATAGACCGTTTTGCCAAATAAATCGCCATAGCGAAATTACGAAAAGTTCATGAAAGCTCAACTGCTGTAGAGGAGACAGGGGACAAAAGTAACAGTTTGGGCTCCATGACCGATTTTTTGTCAATTATAACATTTGTGATAAAATAAATACAGCTATATTAAACTTTTGTTTATGGTCTAAACACGTGCTTTATAATTTTACCTAATGTTTCTGATTGTTATAAAGCTCTGCAGAAAAAAATTGGAGATTGTTACTTTCGAGCCCATAGTCAGCCGAAAGTAACAAGGCGTGGGTAGAAAGTGACACCATATTAGTTCTGTTCATCGGGAATAGATGCCGGTGAAGCTTGTATCCTTCGACTGCAATCTTATGATTTTTCATTTATCTTTTATTTATTTATATCATCAATAATACATGTGTCATTCATTTAAATTATTACATTTAATAATTCAAATAAATGACACGTGTATTATTGATGATGTAAATAATTAAAAAATAAATGAAAAATCATAAGATTGCAGTACCGCAGTTACCATTCATTTATTTGAATTATTACATTCAATAATTCAAATAAATGACACGTGTATTATTGATGATATAAATAAATAAAAAATAAATGAAAAATCATAAGATTGCAGTCGAAGGATACCAGCTTCACCGGCATCTATTCCCGGTCGGCCTCAAACCTAACACGCGGTATTCCCATTATCGTGGCGACATCTTCGAGACTGGCAGACTCAGCAGCAGTCTCAGGGGTTGAAGAAGAGGCAGTAAGGGAGATTTTCAACAAGGAGAGTATATCATAAGCGGTACTGGGAGGGTGTCTAGATTTCGTGTTACTATAAATAAATGTACGTGTGTATATAGGTTTCCAAAGGATTGAAAGAGGCAGGATAGGTATAGAGTGAAGCTTTCGGAGTCACGAGAGGTTCCTCGAGGGTAGAGGGGGTTTATAATAAAGCCTGCAGGGGCCAAGATAGGTGGGTTGGCAGCCGTTATCGTTCGGGTCCAGCGTTCGAAAGAGAGAAAGAGTAAGAGAGAGAAACATAGAGTGAGGGAGAGTGGCAGTGCGAGGGAATTCCCTTTCTCACCGCAAAAGCCTCTCCGACGATTCTCACCCCCTGGTATACTCCAGCAATGTCGGAAAATCGTACACACCTCTGTGTTGAAATATGTGCACTGATGAACGCTTCGTATATCCACCCAGGCTACTGTTACTTGTGTGTGTCTATCTGTGGACCAACATTGAAATGAAACAACGCGGTCTTGTGTCTCATTTCACTGCTTTCAGCTATCGTGTCTTTGAGAGGGACTGTTGCTTCCTCCCTTTCTTTCTCTTTCTCTCTGTCCCTCTTTACGTCTAAATTCGATAGCCGTGGTCTAGGGATTTCATGGAGCAGATGGAAGGCATTGTGGCCTCGATCTTCAATGTCCACTTTGGCATTCCCATGTACGCCTATCAGTATTCCCAATGGGAAGGTTGCTCAGCTTCAGCCGTAATCGCGGTAATTCAGGCTGCTGGTTTGAGCGAGTCTCGTATCCCAGAAAGTCTTGGAATCTCCGCGTACAAGTGCATGGATGATGATGATGATGGGTGATCAACAGGTGACCGTCACGTTTCTCGGAAGATTACTTGTTTCAGATAGAACGAAAAAGCTTCCAGCAACCAGCAGAGTAACCTGGAAGAAGCGGCATCTTTTACGGCTGATACGACGATGACGTCAAAGTTTGCATCGTTGGAATCCAACCAACTTTTCCTAATTCCCCAACTTATAAATATATATTGACATAGAAATATCTCGTTTCATCTTCCACTCTTCAGGAATGATTATCCTTAAGATTAATGATTAACAGTAATCTCAACATCCTTTCGTCTTCGCCCGGAAGTTGCGAAAGTCGTTTTCCCCCGAACGACTCACTCCTAAATTTCTTCCTCGAGCTTTTTCCCATTGCTTTCTTTCCTCGACTTGCACAAGCGTCGTTGCACACGCACACGTTTTTTGCCATTCATTCGACGTAACATCGTCTATATCTCGATCGGAATGAAACGTAGGTAACGGGGTCGCCGTTAAGGGTTTCGCAGCAACATAGCCACCCTCTGACCCCTGCCTCTTTCTCGTACGCCAGAAATCAGTAAACGCGTAGTTTCTTTGGGGTAAACCTGGTCTCTCGGTGCGGTTCGCTGGTAACTGCGGTACTGGCCGGCACTATCGCTCCGTCAGTCGTTCTCGCAGGACCCACCCCCTAGCAATCCAACCCCCGCCGCGGAAACTCCACTACCAGCACTACCGTCACCGGCCAACCTTCCTACACTCGGCTGTATTACAAACGTGGAGTGTGCGAGCTAGGGTTATCAGGGATCGTGTCGTTATCGGGGTCTGGGATCACTAGGGGCTCCGTCAAACTCCGCACCCCTCCCCCTCCTTTTTCCTTTTCTTCCTGCCCCCCCCCCCCCTTTTGCCCTGGGGAACCCCCCCCCCCCCCCGGCCCCAAAACGAAAGGGTTATCCCCCCCCCCCTCTCCCCCCCCCCCCCCCCCGCCTCACTCCGACAAACCCAATGTCGTCATTGGGTACTCGAGCTTTCAGCTAAACTGGCGCGAAAAGGGTGCTGCCGGCTGAGCGGGGAAAAACGTGATCACCACCCTTGCCACACAGGTCGCGTAAACGCAAGAAAGGGACGAGGAATGTACGGGAGAAAAGATTTTTATATCGTCGCGCTTCAGCTCGCGTTTTTTTAAAATCTGAGCTCACTCTCACTTTTTAGCCCGAGGGAAGTGACCCTTTGTGCTGTACACTCTTTGCACCGCGAGAATCACGATTGCGATCCCTTTGACTCGGCCACTTTATCGCCCGCTAGAGCGCCTACGGTTTTTGTTGGAAGTATTCATAGGCGAGGAAAATTTTCGACGTGTTATGGCTGTCGAATGGTGACTTACCGCGTGGGGAACTTTTCGCAGTTCTTTTTTTGTAATGATTCTTCGTTTTAGAGAATGAAACGGACGGGAATGATAGTTTTTGGGTTGATGCGCAGCTCGAGTCAAACTTTTCGAGCTGCTTTCAACCTGCGGAATGGAGGCTTTCTTCTCCGATGAGAAGTCTGCGGTAGCGGATTATCGAGTATCCAAATGAGGCTACGATGTATAGAATATTATCATGTCAGAGCCTCCGTTGAACCCCCTAGATGGCACATACTGGACTTTAGGCTAAAAGGAGGCTAGTGGAGCGCGCAACTGAACCTACGAAACCTCCGGTGGACCTGAGGCGGTAACGAATGTAGGCTCAAAGCAGGTTCGGTGGGGTCGAAGCAACAGACTTGGGATCAAAGGCGGGTTAAGGAGGCCTGTGTTCTGCACGTGCCATTGGTATTGGGGGGCGAAAGAAGGTTTGAAAGGGCTAACAGAGGTTACACTGGATCGAAGCGAGGCCTCTCTGTAGCCTCTCGACAAATAGGGCCTCGTAGGTTCAATGGAGGCTGGAGGTATGTGCATTACAAAAAAATAGGTTCTGCGAGTATTGAGAGCAGGCTAGAAATTTTAACTCGGGTGAGGCGAAGGTTGCAACTCTAGAGTGCATAACGAGGCGTTCGAAAAACAGTTTCGATTTTAAAAATGTATTTTGTATTTATTTTTGGTTGTTTGGGTTTGTTGTTACGGATATCATCGGATTACGTTGCGTTTGAAAAAGAAATTTCATTTTCATTTTTTTTTACGTTCTCAATTTGAATCGGTATTATTTCCGTTGGGGCTATCTCGCTTTTCGAGTGCTCCACTGGGCATTTCAATTTCGTACGTTCGCGATGAAATCTCAATTCTCGTAGATTGCTCAAGTTGTATAAAGTCTTGAAAAAAAGAAAACGAAAAAAGGACTGGCTTTATCAACGGTAAATAATAGAGTGTTTTGCACGCTCTGTAAACGATTTAGCCAAGCCATCCTTTGGAAGGGTCTTGAGCTATCGCCAGAGGTTTTAATGCACACATAGACGCTTGTATATCGCGTTTGCAGTATCGAAAGTATATATTGAGAGCAAAGAGATATACATATATGGGGTCTTGTTCGTTAGATTTCCCGGTGAGACATGAACGCGGCGGGTATAGCAATTCAGACTGCCGAGATTCCGGGCTGCCGATGTTAAATAATTAATTAAGTTAAGACGACAACGACGACGACGACGACGCGGAGAACGACGACGAGTAAGAGTCCTCGAGCGAAAGGTTCGTGTATCTCGCGATATCTCGACTGTTGCATCTAACGTGCGTCTCTCGTGGTAACGCAAACCAGCGGTGAGAGGGCGATCGAGAGGGGGGAGATCGAGGGGCGGGTTTGGGAGGGAAAGAGGGGAATGAGATCAGATAGAAGTTGGTGGGAGGAGAGATAGCATTAGAACGAAGGGAACGAGCCGATATCGCTAAATTTACTGGTACGTGTTTCCGCAACGTGTTTCGAAAAAGCTCCGTTTCGAAATGACGTTGAAGTTCGCGTCGCATACGGGTGCACCGAGAATAAATGTTTTGGGAGCCCCGTTTGAAAATTTGCGGCAAATATGCCAAATGGGGTTATAAATAATTGAGAAAATGAGAAATCGAAAGAAAAGTCATTGTTTTCCAACGATTCAATGAGAATTAAGGTACCTGACTCATGGAAGTTCAGTGCCTAATAAAGCCCAGGTTTTAAATATTCCAAACTTAAACCCAAACAAACCCAAACAAACTTCAAAGTCAAATGGATTAAGTTCTCATCGTTGAGTGTCCACCTTCGAATGGCTGAGATTGCCATTGCTACCGCTGCCCTGTGGCGAACCCAAACAAATTTGCAGTCGATAGAAGGCGCGTGCCATCACACGTAGGCGTTTATTCAATTTCGACGTACGAAAACTTTCGACAACAAAAACTGTTTTCAATATTACTTAATCAATCTTTATTCTAATTATATGTAGTGGTTTATCAGCATTATACAAGTTGTTATCAAAATTTAAGTTTGAAATTCAAGATTATATATTTTTTTAACTTTTTTGTGTACGAAGTTACAATAGGTATGGCCTTATTAAGAAACGGTGGTCTGAATAAGGCCCAGAAGACGCTTTTTTAAAAAAAGCTTATAGTTAATAGTGAACATTGTTTTTCTGAACCAAAATTATCATAAGTACGTTGATTATTGAATAGATGATTAAATAAACATTTTTGTTTTATTTCAACATTCATCGTTTTTTTGTTGTACTAAAAAACAAATAATGGGCCGTACATGGGTCAGGTACCTTACTCACTTCGAACTTTATTGTTTGCTCGATTTATTGAGCAGTCTCCGATAAGCTCCCTTTTCTTCTTGTTTATCAATGAAACATATATTATTAACGTAACCTTTCTCAGTTTAGGGAAAATTTTGACGAACGAAATTTTGTCAAAAGTGAGAAAAGTTACATAAAGTTATAAGTACTATGATAAGAAATTTGGAAAACTGAGAAGATGAGTTGAACACCGTCGACTTTTATTCTGGGTCAAGCACTCGGGTATCGTAAGCTTGAATATGAAACACACACATTGGCTACTAAACTGATCGGGAATTGTCATTTTATATTTATTCGTAATTCACTTTATTGCATAAAAATAAATGGCAAGAATATGTTTCAATTTCTATTAATTGTCGACAAGTCTATATTTAAAAATTGGGCTTATCATTATCTCTGCTCAAATCGTTCAATCATGATTATCATCGAATCAACATTGATAATTCATTGAATAAAAAAAGTAGTTGAATGAATGTGAAAACTGATCCGTTGGCCGTGCGGGCTAAGGCGCGGCTAGCGGCCAGCGGATCGGGAGGTCCCGGGTTCAAATCCCGGTAGCGGTCGAGATTTTTTTTCG
>JAPYZJ010003056.1:0-17842 GCA_030522765.1 Ophioninae sp. B BG-2022a | reverse complement strand
TTCCGTTGCGTGTTTTGACTAACTTCACATGACAAATGAACGATACGCCATCTCACAGCTTCGTTGGGTACTATTCGTTAGTTATCACAAGAGCTTCGCTTTGCACGTAAATTATGCTAGATGGCGCGTTTCTAAATGTCAAATATCTAAGGGGGCCAACATACCTGCATGGGCCACATTACCACCTTCTCCTCTATAATATTCAAGGCAAAACATAGAAATCTGGCATTTTGGTTGTGAAGTAACGTCTACATAAGTACCTTAATTAAGTAATGGCCACATGCATTGCCGGTTTCTAACTTCAAATAAAATTATAGTCCCCAGTTACCCGTCCGTAATTACCCCACGTGCTGTGGGGTAATCCCGGACACCAAGGGTTTGGTTTTTTGCTTAAAATTTGATTTTATAATAAAAATTTATCAAAGTTGATTATGAGAATATAAGAATAATTTGTTTAAGTTAGCATTTACCAATAAATAACTTTTGAAACTTAATTAGTGTTTGTTTTATTACATTTGTCCCTTAGGCGTCCGCAATTACCCCACCTTCCCCTACTCAGGACATTCACTATGCAATATTTACTTGCAATTCAAAACCCTTATCTTCCTCTCCCAACTAGTACATCACCTGATGTTTTTGTAAGGGAAGGGGGGAGGGAGAGAAAAGAGCAATTTTTATAAAACATTTTTCCTAGAATAGTACAGTAGTCATTCGGATCAAGTGTGCGCGCTGTGCAATTTGGAGGGCCAGACTTTAAAGATATGGGTTACACTAATAAACCTATATGAGTCAGATAGGGCATTTATTCAACTAGTTATCAGATTAAGAAACTTTACGGTACACCTTCGGTATTTATCAAGAGGGAACGGTACACCCTCCCCGCCGCGACTGCACCAGCGACAAAACTTCGACTCAGCCATTTTTTTGATGGAGGGATATCGTTTCCTATTGAGTAAAAAGGATCGATTCAGAAGATTTGTAATGCGTTCACTTGACCCGTGCGTTACCGCGTAGGGTAAGTAGACGCACTCCGAGGATGTGAGTTGCATTTTTTCAAATTAAAAATTTAAAGGATCGCACAAATGAAACTCACGTGAGCAACTTGTTTAAAAAAATCTTCAATTTTTTCTAAATAGGTGATAATTATTTGCAACAACCTGAAGGTAATCAGAGAACAACGAGACTTCGAGATCGACTCCATCAATACAAACTTCATCAATGAAGTTTCAACAGTGAAAATTTATTGTCCCTTCACAAAAAAAAGGGCGGATAAGTGTACGCATGTGAACACTTACCCGCGCTCGCATACTCCAGGTATGCGCATATGGGTTTCCGTAACCCTACCAGCACCAGATATAACCTCCAAGCTTTTACTGAACTGAAATTTTACTGAATTAAGCAGAATACCGGACATGACAAAACCAAACTCATCTCAATTTTAATTCGGGCTTAGGCGCCACACTCTTTACCATGGCGACACAATCTATTTTGGTATTCCCTGCTTTTGTTTTCCGTTTCCAAAAAAAAAAAAAATCAGCACGCAAAGACCGGTCGTTCTTGATTATTCAAGCCAATTGTCCACTCAGGCGCGTGTGACATGCTGCATTAATCCGTAATGGTCACACCTTCTACGCCACGTAATGGTCACATGGGGTATAGTGGACCCCATGATGAAAACTCATTGCTATTTGCGTTCTACTTGATTTACTGACGCAAATCTTGCATGAGTATTCTATTTCATATGTTTTTTGAGTGATACAATCGCTTTTTGTTCGATTTGAAATTTTAATATGACGAAAAAACAATCAGAAAAAAAAGAACAAAAAATACCAATTTTCATTGAAAAATTCATATACATTTTGACTTTGCGATATGGCAAAAAACCTACGTTATGTTACTCTTGATATAGTATATTTTTATGAAAAATATATAATTTTCATGAACAGCACTATTTTCTACCTGCAACTATTTGCTACGCCATTTTGACCATCGCCAGCGATTAAATAGTGTTGGAATAGGTTCAGACAACTACACAAGTTCGATTCTCAATGATATATCCGTATAAAATTTGCCTGGGGTACACTGGGTCCCGGGTGACAATTACGCATTAAAACCACCAATCAGCCTCGACTTTTCGGAGATAAAATGCGTATAGAAATGCGTATAGGAATGTCATGAAGGGTGTGAATCTTGGCAAATTTTATAAAGGAAGAGCCGAGGGATTACCGGTGAGTAATACAGGGCAATATCGTTGATGATGATTTCCCAATTTTTCTCACATACCCGGGGCCAAAGCACCATTTGCTTGAAAAATGATATTCTGACATCTGGCGAAGAAATAAAATTGGTGAAAACCCAGCTCACTCGTGATTGCACAGTTCGTTTGGTTTTCCTCCGTTTCTCTGATAACACTCAATGAGACCTTTCATTGCCTACCGAACCAAACGCCATACGCTCTGTTTTACGCGTTGGGGACTGGTGGCATTCAGAGTGCTTCGAGCTTCGAATCGGATGTAACATAAAAAAATATGCCGCTCCAGAACTTCGCTTCCGGAAATGTATAACAGATGTCGATGAACCTTTCGAGCTCCCCTGCCGTATCATTTCACCTTTTCCGCTCGTGGCAAATTGACCCGGCAAAAAATACTTGCGAAGAGCGACGCAAAAATATCAGTCGAGGGAATGCGAGGACAGCATTGAGTTTACGATGCATATTTTTAAATAACAGATGACAGAATAAAGTACTAATAAAATATTATTTTTTTATGCTTGCCTCCGTTTATTTCCTAGATGAAATTTCGTATTTAAATTGATAGCTGTATTGATAGACGAATATACCGGGTTGCTCACGAGTAAGGGAACACTTAAATATATTTCAAAATATGAATTATGTGTATATAAAAATTTGAATGGTTTGAAAGGATGCGTATTGCTGCCGTAACATAAAAAAGAAAAACATTTTCCATATTCCCAGGGTGACAGTTTTTTTTTTTTTTAATGGAATGGCGTATTTTTTACTGCTTTGGATGCTAGCCGGAACCCATACGATTTTAAGCATGGAACATGTCCTTCAAATGACCTTCAACTCAGATGTACAGGAAAAATAGTAATTCGTCGTGTGAGAGTTTGTGCTTTATTACTCGTGTTTGATTTTCAAATCTCAAAGAGCGATATTCAGATGCTCTTTTTGTCGTAACTCACGTTGTATATTACAAATATATTGTTATATGAATATACATTATACAGTGACTAAAAAGAAAGTATCTTTATATATCTGAAACGAAACTGTTGTTCATTTGCGTTTATTTTGTTTGTTCGTGTTTTCTTAAGATTTTGAAAATGGTTAGCGTGTATTTGTATGATAAGCTATCGACTGAAAAAATGAGCTAAATATGTTTTTTTTCGAAGAGTAATTCGAAATAGACAAAGTTTACAACTACTTTTTTTATGCACTGTAGATATATTAATATATGGTTACATATGGTAGATATATAAATATATGTCTATTTATATATCTGGTATGGTAGATATATAAATATATCGATAAGTCTATAGGTGGGAATGCAGACGAAGGTGGGAAGTAAAAAAACGGTGGTGGAAACCATCGAACGATTCTTTGTAAAAAAAAAAGGTACGAACCCATCGTCGAGGATGTAGACGTACTATGATGGGAAAAGTGTCGGTACGTATCCGTCGGGGCAGGAACCGCGAAAACGTAAATGAAATATCGGGGTCTCGAAGGTGTCGAAGATCCGTTTTTAAACGGAAGTACAGTCAGTCATCCGGAAATGGTGTACATTTGTGCGTCGAGTTATCTCGAGATGTCGATCCATCTTTTTTCGATCTCTTCGATTGCCACTGGCTTAGAATATCGGTTTTTAATTTTTTTTTATCTTTCGTGTCACTCCATCTCATGTAAGCGAATCTTGATTACGACAGCACCTAAAATCGATACACTCGGAACACTCGAGTTGTAATGGGCTGAGATAATCCGGTTTTCCTGGTTTAATGGACTCAAACGTTTTCATGTTTTCCGAGGCTTGCCAAAATCCGAGATTGCCCACTTGTTTATTGCAATATCCGATCGGCTAGCGATATCTCGACGTTCACCTCTGTCATCGTGCTATTCCGGTTAAACTCCATTCAATTTCCTTGGTGACCTCCAGAAATGCCTCAGTTACGCATTTGTCGATTTCATGTTACTTCCTTTTTTCTTTACGACGTTGAAGTTTGCATCGTTGGAATGCAACGAAAAATATACATTTTTTAATTAATTTCATAAATTTTTATGCGCCAATTTGTACTAAAAAAATTATGCAACAATTTCAAGAATTGTCATCAGCGATTTACAAGTACCCGGCGATATATATATATATATATATATATATATTTGATAACAATAAATTGAGAAATTGAACAAAAGCGTACGTTGAAGTCCAACGATGCAAACTCCAACCCCAGTTTTTTTTAAGACTCATCAAGTAGGAAAATTATAAAATTTGTGTGCTCGGTAATATTGACATGAATAATTAACAACGAAGTATATTTCAATAACCGGAGTGAGGAAAACAGCCGCCAAATAGATCAAGTTGAGTACTATTTCCGTTTCAAAAAGATATTAAATACTATTGTCCTTCACGTTTATCAATTAATAAATCTTCAGATGATAATAAACAATGTCGAGCTTTGCAAGGTTGTCTGAAGATTGAACGAACGACAATTATATAGTGAATTGTCGTGACGTGTTCAACAAGTTTCGTGCATAAGGTACCTGATCCATGTACGTCCCACCTTATGTGTTTTTAAGTACAGAAAAATACTATGAATGTTGAAATGAAAAAAAACTGTTTATTTAATATTTTATCCGATAATCAGCGTATTAATAATAATTTTGCTTCAGAAAACAGTGTTCACGATTAACTATGAGCTTTTTTAAAAAAAGCATCTTCTGAGCCTTATTCAGACCACTGTTCCTAATAAGACCATACCCGTTGCAACATCGCGCAAAGAATATATTTAAAAAATATAATCTTCAATTTCAAACTTAAATTTTTATAACATGTATAGTGCTGATAAAACACTACATATAATTATAATAAAGATTCACTAAGTAATATTGAAAACATTTTTTGTTTTGGAATGTTTTTGTACGTCGAAATTTAAGAAACGCCGTCGCGCGATCGCTCGTGCTGCCTTTTATCGACTGTATATTTATTTGGGATCACCACAGCACGGCGGTTGATATGGCAATTGCGGCCATTCAAAGGTAGACATTCGACGATGAGCGCTCAATCCGTTTGACTTTGTAGTTTTGGATATTTTAACCGTGAGCTTTATTAGACACTGGGCCTTACGTGGATCAGGTACCTTACATAAAATAAATGAATTTCACGCGCAATTACTGCAAATGAAAGATTTATCATAGAGTTAATGGGTTGGTATCGTATTTCCCATGTCTATACATATATTCGTATCCACGTGTATATCAAGTAGATAACGTGATTTTAAATAAACTACCGCTCAAAAGTTCATACACACCAGACGATACTTCATGCTAAAGGAAAATTCTGGCAAAATTCCAGACTATCCAGTATAAACTTTCCCAACTTTTTAAAAATCCTATAGTTCTTGGGTTACGTTGTGTTTTCCAAAATTCGTCTCTTTTAAACAAAAATAAAGTAACTTCACGAAAGAAAATCGTAAAATGGAGCTTTCGCTACCGCTCTCAAGTTTTTTATGAATAAAAATAAAGAAAAAAAGTTTCACAAGTTACACGTTTAATTCTCAATTGCTGGAAAATGGCCAAAAAACAGTCACGTGTAAAAGTGCATATCGGGTTGAAAAAAAATCCGAAAAAATGTCTCAAAGAAAGCCAAACAAAGCTGCATTTGTTCCTTTTAAAACGTCATTCATGACGTGGAGTTATCTTTTTTTAAGGAGCTATCGAAATTTCAATGAGGCAAAAAAAAACGAGTGGTGTATCGAAACTTTCGGGCGGTGGTGTGCGGATATCCAGTCCGGTGGTACCGCCGTGAGCGAAGAACGATAAATATGTTGAGCCGAATAGGCTACAGTGATGAGCCGGCATATTGGTGAAAAAAGGTCTTACACACCATCGGTATGTCCTATCAGCCATCGTAGATGTAGACTTCTAGCAAACTGCCAATCCCTGCAGGGGTAGATCAAACTTGCCACGTCAGGGTAATCAACAATTTCCCCGAAGGTTGTATACACAGTCCAAGGGATAAACGAAGGAAAGTGGGGTGACCGTGCGAGGAATCGTGGAGAGTTTGGCAATTCCCATCCGCCGAACAAAACTGAGGATCGCGGCTCGGTGAACCTACGATATCCGGAAAGCTTATTTCGCCTACACCCCCCCCCCCCTTACCTTCTAATATTTTTTTCCACCTAGCATCGAAATGTATATACGTCTGTCGTTTGTGTTCGCCGAGGGAAAATCTGCTAAGGGATGACCCGAAATAAACTTGATGCTTCTAAATTGAACAGTTCTGTGGGCCGCGAGAAATACTTCCAGTTCTGGCAATTTTCCCTTTTTCGGGCGAGGATACATGCGAGGGAATATTTCGCATATGTAAGGAATTTTTGTCAATAAAAGATGAATATTAGGCGGTAAAAAGACGGAGGACAAAAAACTATTGTAATTTCAGGGCGCGTTTGCCAGTTGTAATTTGTATTATAACCGGCTCACGTACAGGCGCTGGAACAAAGTTTTTTTTTATCCACTTTATCCACTCATATAAAACCCACGTTACCAAAAATAACATCCTAATCAAGCTTTACTTTCCACGCACAAAAAATCGATTTTTTTTTCTTTGAGATGAGATATTCAGACGTAATGTGTTGCCTAATCAATAAATTATGTCATATCGAAGTTACGGATGCGGTCGACATAACTTGAACAATAGTTTTAAAAAATTCTTCAACTGAAATAATATATAAAGTAAAAGTGAGTTTAAAAATATAGATACGATACGATAAATATGTTGCTGATAATATATACGTCAAATATATTATTACAGCAAAAAATTATTATTATATTATGGATTTCGATATTGATTCGACCTGGGTTTGACACGTCACCTCTTCGATTTGACCCGCGATTGTTATGTTATTGTACTATCTCTGAAAGGCACTCGAGATTTTTTTCACCTTTTTTTCCGAACGATTTGACTTCAAAATATTTATTATCAACAAAACATTAACCCACAAATTTAAAAGTCGGAAAAAATATCACAAAAATCCTGCGTCACATATCAAACACTGTGAGCGTTGAAAAAAAGTGGGTGCGCGCTTCGTTTGGCTGACAACGCGTTTTTTTCGAAAAGGAGAATACCTAACAAAAACACGTGAATTTTTCCGCAGATAGTGATCCCAAGTTATTAAAGTAGCAAAATTCTTAAAAATTACTGTTTATTTCCGGTTCAAAGGCATGAACGAAAACACTTAACAATAATGAAATTTGCATTGTTGCGACGCAACGAAAATGATTTTTTAAAATTTTTCTTCGTTTTTAATCCTTCGAGTGCATTCTGGGTCGTCTTGGCCCATAACTTTTTCGTATGAGTACGTATCTTTCAACGCATGTCCCACTTTGAGTGAATGTTTTGGCATGTAATTTTCGTTTTTGTAAAAAAATTACTTTAGCGGCATAAAATCTGGATCATTTACTACAAAAACCAGCTCTACAAAAAAAATGCATATTTACCGAAATACAATTTGAAAAACGTCATGGGTCAGATTAACCCAGTATGCATTTATAGGTTGGCAGCAGAAGTGTGCACACATTAATTCTAATTGCGCCGATTACCATAAGTACGAAACAAATTGCTTTTCAAAACACAGATAACGATAAGGTATAAGAAAAACGAAGAAAAAAATCGTTGCCTCACAACGATGCAAACTTCAACCCCCTGATGCGTATCTGTGTAATATTAAATATATCGATATTCTGACTTAGATATATTTATGCATCTGACTTTTCTCAGGACTCCACACGCTCTTTTTTTCCAAATTGAATTATTCATTGTGACCTTCAGGACGACCTTTACACGCACGTATCACACTTGTGTGATTACATTTACTTTTATTCGAATGATTTCGAAGACAACGGGGTTTCCACAATGATAAGGGTGAGGACCATAGAGCGTTACGGGGACGGTCCTACAAGTCGAATGACTTCGAAATTACCTTTACCCGTATACACAAACAATGTAAGGTGGGCTGCACATGCAGATGTACTTAATACCAGGCTCACACGACACGCGAAGTTAATGATCCGCAATCAAGAAGCCGGAGCGAAACGATCCGCGTGCGTTTGCGAACCGCGACTGCACGATATACACCCAGTTAGGTAGCCACAGCAGGAAAGGATGCATACACACGCGGACCCGTTTCGGAGCATTCACGAGTTTCGTTTTATGGGGCATTCCAACCCCAAATCAACCTGGCATTCGCCCCAACGTTTTCACATTTTTTTCAATCACCCAGTTTTATGGTCTCGCAAAATGCACACCGACAAAAATACAAAACTTCACACGGGAAAAACTGAAGATAATTCACTGTTTTTGCATCAACAATTGCTTAAAAATAAAAGAAAAGAAAGCTCAGGTTCCTCGCATGAGTAATTTTTTTCGTACCTAATTTGCTCAATCGTGCGGTCGCAAAAAAAAACAATTGAGTGGACCTATGCTTCAATTTGTTCAATTACGGTGTTTTTTTATTTTTATTTGTAAGTCTCGCGATATGACGTCGATGTGAAATAACGAATGCATTTCGAAAATGAATTGTTGGTGGTAATCCGTCAAGAAAAATCGCCAATTGCGAATCGAATGTCTGGTACTTGGATGGGCGGCCATTTGTCCAACTTCTGGCTTGCGCATCGACTACGAAACATCTTGCAGCTTTACCAAGACTTTTCTCCGTTGTCCTCCATAGAACTCATCACAATGTGCACGCTTGTATCGGCACGGGTTTTTCCGAAGTTTCCCTGTGCCTTCTTACAATCGCGATTCGATTGCGCAAGAACAGAAAGTTGACAACATTGAGCGGAATTTTTTTTTCAGTGGTTGAAATTCAGAAGAATGTTTTTTTCATTTGAAATGAAAGTAGTTAGGCAAGGCTAACGGTTATATGTTTATATAGGATTCGAGAAGTAAGGTACCTGACCCATGTAAGGCCCAGTGTCTAATAAAGCCCACGTTCTAAATATCCAAAACTGCCAACTCAAACGGATTGAGCTCTCATCGTCGAGTAACTAACTTTGAATGGGCGCAATTACCATAGCAACCGCCGCGCTGTGACAAACCCAAACTATTTTGCAGTCGATAGAAGGCAGCGTGTGCAATCGCACATAGCCGTTTCCTAAATTTTTATGTACAAAAACTTTCGAAAACAAAAAATGTTTTCAATATTACTTAGTGAATCTTTATTTTAATTATATGTAGTGGTTTATCAGCACTATATATGTTATAAAAATGTATGTATATAATTGAAGATTATATTAAAAAAAAAATTTTCTACGAAGTTACAACGGGTATGGCCTCATTAGGAACAGTGGTCTGAATAAGGCCCAGAAGACGCTTTCTTAAAAAAGCTTATAGTTAATAGTAAACATGGTTTGCTGGACCAAAATTATTATGAATACGTTTATTATTGAATAAATTGTTAAATAAAAACTTTTGTTTTATTTCAACATTCACAGTTTTTTGTTACTCAAAAACAAATAAGGTGGGCCTTACATTGGCCAGGTACCTTAGAAGTAAATTTTCGTCGGTAAATTTCATCGGAGCATCTGACGTGCGGATGAGCCTATAGATATATGTTCATAGAAAATATGTAGCATCGCAGTACAGCGTTAGGTACGTTACCGAATACGAGGCATAAATTCGCAGTGGCGTTTCCAAGGAAGCGGTCATTAGTGATTTACTGCATTCGTACGTATACGGACGAGTACGGGCAGTTCGGAGAGACCGAGAACGTGAGCAAGAGACCAAACGGAAAATTAAACAACCGCAACCCTGCCGCAGTGCACTCCATCGATACTCTCATTTTTCGGCAACGAAATTAACGAGGTATTAACGTCCGAGTAGACAAAATTCTACACGCGGTTGATACAATGAGAGGAATCACGTTTGTCCAATTTCGACGTAAACAATTGACATTGCGTGCATAGTAGGACAATATAATTACAGCGAGCACGGCAGCGAAATACATTATTCGTATTCGTACATCTACAGAAATAAAGGAACAGGCAAAACTATATTTCTATCGTTAAAAATTCCACATTACCGTATAACTGCATTTTTCAGCATTCCGTAATTGCTAACCCGCAAAAAGTACAACTTTATTCATTTCTAAAACTAAAAAAATGAATAAACGTGTAATAATGAAAAACCGCTGTTGAAATTCCAATATCTGGATTGTTGATTCCAACGTTAGATATTAGCATCGTCATTTTCAGATACCAATAGTTGGAAAAGTTAAATCCACCGATATATCCGAAAGATACATTGATTACAACAATGCTTGTGTATCGGGTCATCAAATCATTATCGAAAGTTGAAATGAGCGACATCTCCATTTTTCATTTTTAAAAATACTTCAGGCGGAGCCAGTTTTAAAATATTTAATACTTTCGACCTTCGCGTGACACTTATCACGATAGTTTTTTGGTTACTGAGAGAGAGTTTGAGAGTGCTATCCGCAGCCACTAGCAAAAATGAAACCTCGAGAAAGCGCCAATTCGAATGCAAGGATCCGCTAGAGCGAGGGTTGCAATCTTTTGCTCCAGTTATTTCACATCGCACAGCTATCGTTTGACTAGTGGGTTTTCATCGATTGAAGAATCTGTGGATGCTCTTATCGATATTAATGCGAGGATCCCAATCGAGAAGCAATTTTCAGTTGTTAAATTTATTGTCTCATAGCATTGATCCTGAAATCCGAAGCAAGCGTCTACGTACAAAATTTGTTCAAAAAATAAGGTGACTTTTAATTTTTCTCGAAAACTATTTGTTCGTGTTCTGAATCACCTTCATTAATACAAAATAAAATCGACGGGTTATCACAGTAATCGTATAAGTATCCTAAAGTCGTGAAGAATATGTTTTCAACCATTTCTACCAATGAAATACGAGGGTTTATCAAAAATTTGGTGACTTTTCCCTTTGCTCGAAAAATATTATTTATTCATCAACATCTATTGTGGTGTAAACTATTTGAACCACGAGGATTGTTAAAAATATAAAGTGACTTTTTATTTATCTCGAGAAATATTTGTTTATCCATGAATATCTGTTTTGTGGAAGGGGTTCCTAGCAATCCCTCTCACATACAATAAATTTGTGCCAGCGCTTTTTCCAATCCTCGAAGCACTTCTGATACGTGTTCTCTGGTATGGTCTCGAGCTCTCCCAACGATCCGGTCTTTATCTCTTCAATCGTGGCAAATCTCCGCTCTTTCATAGCTCTTTTCATTTTTGGGAATAGACAAAACGTCGCAGGGGTCCGGTGAATACGATGGCTAAGGCATGAATTACGGTGTCGTTTTTGTCAAAACCATCACGAAGAAGGAACGACGTGTAAGCAAGTGCGTTATCGTTTTCGATACAAAAAAATATCATTTAGCGCACCAAAACACGTATAACCTTTACACAATAAAAAAAAAACAAGCTAACCATCTTAGATCGCTGATAATATAAACGCATATCGGAGACACGTGTACGAACATAAATGGAAAACATATCGAAAGTCGAATGTACGTGGTCCGCGAAATTTGAAAAGTCACCTTATTTTTTGAACGAACTTCGTAACGTCTACGACGTAGACGCGATAAACTTCGGAAATTCGCGATGATGACGTTGACACGGAGGGTGAAACTGCGGCGAGATAAACTTCCGGTTATGCGCGATCCTTCCCGGTACCACAGGACAGGACGATCGTTACATATTTAGTCTGATATCTTTCGCATATACATAAACATACATATGTAATAACACGAGAGAGTTTCTGGAAGCTGAAGCACCAGTGATGCTGTCTCTCCATTAGAGTTGACTTCGTATACTTGTCAGGAACGTAAAGGATGTCTCCTCTCTCGCCCCTGCTTCCTCTTCCACCACCCTGTATATCTCCTCCGCCCTTCCATCCATACATCGACCGCCTCAACCCCGTTGCCTCGTTCTCGGTTTGAACCAGTAACAAAAGAGAGACTGTTGTATCGTCCCGGTGATCGGGTCGATACTTCTCTATGAACTCTTGCCTCAGAGATATCAGAATTCTCAAGGATCTTGATTGCGCCGAGAAAGAATCGACTGTTCCACGTATCCTCACGGGTCATCTTTCACACCGTGAAACAATTACTCTCGCTATTGTTTTCACCGCGTCACTGTTTTTTTACTGTTTTCGTTTCTACATTTAAGAGCATTATGGGAAGCACAGTTGCCTGGCAAACAATTTCGTGCCCTTTTTCTGAACGACGGATAACAATTTTTTGCGTCTTCTTTGCGATGTAACAAATGCAGAGTAATTCGTAACGTTTGGTGTGATTGGACTATTTATTTCACACTTATTTCGTTTGTTTGGAGTTTTCCCAAATATTCATGCAAACGTCGAGTGTGAGAGATGAAGAGAATAAGATTATTGTCATTTACTAGTAAAAGTTACAGTTTAACACATTATTTGCACAACTCACCCGAAATTGTTGTCAATTAAGTATCATTTATTTCATTCCTTCGTGTTTCGTGTAATCAATGTAATTATTCATTAAAAATGTGGGGGGTTCCTTTATTCCATGTACACCCTTGCGGGTTTGTACGTATCTCCTTTTGTTTTTTCTCCGCGAGTTCCAAATTCTCCTTGCTAACCTTCCATTGGTTCATCTTTTTCCTGTCATTTCCTACCCGCACTTCGCTAAGCTAACCTACCTATAGTGCATCCACAGCCGACTTAGCTACACTATACCGCATTCGCCAAGGACAAGGGGAAACTGTGGAAAACCCGTGCCGGTATAGACGGCCCTGTATTTGCCTGATTCTTTGGTGTACACACTTCGTATTGAAGTATCTACATCGAAGTCTCAGAAAAAACGGCCTCCCGCTCACTGGTCGATGGGCCAGCCAGCCATCAACTTCGGTGATCGCCCGAGCCGCACTACGATCGCCCAACCACCAGCGTCGGTTCTATGTAATCAATGTATATTTAGGATAAGCTATCGAATTAAAAAGTTACCTAAAGCACTTGATTTTTTCCAAAGATTTATTTAAAAACACCGAGGTGTGCGAACACTTTTTTTTTAAATAACAGATTTATTATATTTTACATTCACCAAAAAAATTCATTTTATTTTACATTTACAAATTCCACCGAAAAGTTTATTCTAATCTAATTACCTATATTGATACATGGAATAATACCAGAGCATATTCGGTGAACGAATCCATTTTTCTTTTCGCTTTAAATTTTTAAAGGCATAACGTACCAGGCAAACATGGTTTCCGTGAGAAGTTATAGAGGCGAAAATGAAGACTTTCATACTGCGTTCAGTGGCCTTCAGTAGCAAAGTGTGACCGGCCACTGAGGACCAGCGTGATAATATCCAATTAGGGCCCCAAGTTGCTGATATTCTATTTAGACCCGACCAAAAGCCTAATTCAAATTCGGCAGGCAGAGTTTCAAATTAGCGGAATGAATAAATTAACAAAGGGTCGACAGTCAACAAACTTTTGATTTGAAAAATTTGATAAGTGAAAAAAATTCCGAGTAAAATTGGGAGCCTCCTTTGAGTCTTGCAGGACCTATGTTTTTGTAATTTTTGTATTTTTTTGAATAAGCGGCCTGCTTCTATTGAGCCTATCAAAACCTATTTTTCGACCAGTCTACCAGAGGCCTACTGTTGAGCCTACGACAATCTATTTCAGTACTATAAACAAGCCGCCGTTCGATCCAATATAGTCTCTAGTAGCCCTCCTGAACCTTCTTTCGACCCCCAGGTGTAACAAAACATGCAGAACACAGGAACCATCCGTAACGTATTTTTTTATCTCAAGTCCAATGCCTTGACTCAATGTAACTTGCTTCAAGCACTAATGCGATATTTCTGCCATCAACAGTCTATTGTGGCATAATCGGCACGATTTCGTTCTGTCTTCTTTTTTCAATCTTTCCTTCTTTCTTTCAAACCTGCTTAATCCCCGATTACGGTAGATTAAAAATAAAATGTTTTTGTTTGATTTGTATGAATTTTCAGTGCGTCAAAAATAAACTCACATAAAAAAATATTGCAACGTGTGTATGAAGAATAATTTGATATCACTCTGCTGCATGTACCGTTAATAGGCTGAATGGAGGGTCTGGAGGTTTTACAGCCCACCTATGATAGGTCGAAAGGAGGTCTAGCGGAGTCTGCAGGAACGCTCAAAATCGGCTCATTTGAGGTTTGGTTTTGTTCTCTGCGGCCTTCTATTAGGGAAAAAGTCCAGGATCTACCATTCGGAGGCTCTTCGGAGGCTCTGACGTACGGGTATTCCAGATATTGTATCCCCGGTTAACGAGTCGATAACCCACTAGCATCGATCTCGAGAGAAAGCCTCTTTTTTGGAGGTCGTACGGAGGTCGAAAATTTTGATTCGCGTCAACGTGCGATATATATATTTATCTACTGGAAAATGAAACGGGTCATCAGTTTGGGAAAGTAGCCGTCAAACCCGAAGATAGAGAGGCACTTAGGTAAGCCTTATAAATGTATATGAAAATGGAAACCCGCGGGATGTACACGAGTTGTATACAGGAAGAGACACCCAACCCATGAAGGGTAAGAATCCCTTCTGGCGATAACAACCGGAAGTTCGAAGTCGTCAAAGGTGATACCCACGGGAGGGTGATGAGTAAACTCTCCTCGGGACATCTTCGATCAGCTCGTTCTCACCCCAGGAGACCCCGATCTCGTGCAATGGACGATACGACGCTGATGAGAAGAACCATCGGAGGAAGGAATTCACGGGGCTCCTGCTGTCCTCGTCCATTTGAACTCGAAAGAGAGAAGTTGAGATGGAAAGATAGAGAGAGAGCGAGAGAGAGAAACGGAGAGATAGTGCGAGCGTGTGGGTGTTGATAACGACGACGCTCGTTGACAACACCACAAATGTCAGAAGCTTATAAAACTATATTTTCTCTTCTACTCCATTGATTTAATTATTTCTCTTATAAAGCATAAGGTACCTGACCCATGTAAGGCCCACCTTATATGTTTTTAAGTACAAAAAAGAACTATAAATGTTGTAATAAAATAAAAATGCTTATTTGATCATTTATTCAATAATCAACGGATTGATAATAATTTTAGTTCAGAAAACAATGTTCACCATTAGCTATAAGGTTTTTTTAAAAAATCGTCTTTTGAGCCTTATTCAGACTACTTTTCCTAATAAGATCATACCCGTTGTACTTCGTACAGAAAAAAATACATAATCTTCAATTTTAAACTTAAATTTGGATAACACATGTATAGTGCTAATAAACCACTACGTATAATTAGAATAAAGATTCACTAAGTAATATTGAAACATTTTTTGTTTTCTAAAGTTTTTGTACGTCGAATTTGAATAAACGCCATGTGCGATCGCACGCGCTGCCTTCTATCAACTGCAAATTTGTTTGGGTTCGCCACAGTACGGCGGTTGCTATGGCAATTGCGTCCATTAAAAGTTAGACACTCGACAATGAGAGCTCAATCCGTTTGACTTCGTAGTTTTGAAAATTTAGAACGTGGGCTTTATTAGGCACTGGGTCTTCCATGGGTCAGGTGCCTTACTTTGCATCAATATTTGAAGGGTTGAATTCTTGTCAGGAAAAGTCGCGATATGTTTAAGCCTTTCGTGTCACAAAGTACGTGTTTCAGACGTATTATTAGTTTCAAATTGATAGTTTACATTTTTCAATTTGACAGGTAAACAAATTATTAAAAAAAATTTATTTACATGTTTACAAAAATCATGTCTACAAAATAACAGTTAAAATAATAAAAACATCCTAATCAGATGGGGCATTTGTCCAATCAATTTAATCATTAATATAATAATGAATAAGCTGTTCCTCCTCGTATACCCTTTCCGGTTTTTACGGCTCCCTCTCCGCTGTTCCTCCATTCCTTCCTGTTTATTCCTCTGTTCCCTCCTGATTATTTTTCCTCCTATTCCCCTCTAATCCTTCTTCCTCCTCTTTTCGTTTGCCTTCCCCTACCTTGCGGCCGCAGCCGACTTTCCTCCTCTGTACCGTATTCACCGTGACATTTATGGCACAGGCAAAGGGAAACTGCGGTAAACCTATGCCAGTACTGCCGGTCCCAAGTTCACCTCCCGGCCGCTGAACGAGTTTCATTGAAAAATTTCGAAGAAACCCGGGCCTCCCGATCCGCTGGCCGTGCCCGCTCGGCCAGCGGATCAGTTTTTCATATCATAATGTAATTACTCAATAAAATAATATAATTAATAAAAATGATAATATAATTAATTAACACATTAAGGATCGCTCACGAGTCTTCTCGTGTTGACGTATATCTTACAGATTTGTTTGCGGTCCTTAACGTGTTAATATAATAATCAAGCCTATATTTTAACGACGAGTCATAATTTATCATATATCAGAAACATTAACCTGCCACTTAATTCAAAGAAAAATTATTTAATTGATCACTTACATCAAAAGTTGCTTATTGTTTATTATCGTTAATATGATTTGATATAAAAATATAATAAAATTGAAGAGTGGAATTTAAACAAATCATGATCATGTTCAATCACAAGTGATCATTGACAATCCCGAGGGAAAAATGAACCGGGTAAATCCCTCATAAAAATAAGCCTTTTTTCAAATAAAACTTATCGAGGGTTCCCTGATAAAGAAAATAAGCCTTTGAAAGCCCTCATTGCGGCAATAAGGATTGAGACAATAACGGCAATAATGAGCTCAGATTTAGGCATTAAAGGGACGGACCAGCGTAATTACTTCCGACCAAATTACTCGGGTTATTTTGATTACTAAAGCCGATTACCCGATAATAAATAAAAAATAGTATTTAAAAAATGCGAGGGCAAAGAAAATATATTATATTCTACATTTATACATCTTTCCGAAAACATTACATGACACAAAGTAAAAATTGTGTCGGCTGTTTAATGTTTAAATATACCAGAAATTGTCTATCATCAATTAAACAGTATCCAGTTGATACTATGTGTTTTTAAATGATTCGTACAAAGTATTCGCCCACGCGTGATCCTATCGTGTTTTTTCTCTCTCACGGTTTGACTGAATCGAGTTATCATTCACTGGGAAAGGACAACACGAAGCGGGCGAACGAGGTAAAAAAGAGAAAAAGAAATAATTGTAATTGCGATAGCAACGAATACGTTTGAAAGACTCGGTGAAACCGCACAAGTAATATTTCCAGACTCGGCAGGTGGAATTATAAAAAAAGTAGCAAAGAAAATCTCTTAGTGCACTCCTTCGGGGTAGGACAATTTCCTAAATCACCCCTTCGTTTCTTTCCACCGGAATCATCTTTACACATCAGTAAAAAGTTTGTTACGAAATCATATTTAATATAACTTAACACTTTATAATTAACCATTCAATATCGGAATGGTTTTCAATCGAAAATTCATTCAATCATTCAATCGGAAAAAACATTTCAATGACGACGATTAAGAGCGTGCTGTCAGCGAGAGGACGTTTTTTCGACGTGACCAAAGTATAATATGTGAATAAAAAAATTAATTATATTATTACCATGGTGTTGAGATCAATCGAGTTCCGACCGGAAATAACGT
>JAPYZJ010003055.1:0-18390 GCA_030522765.1 Ophioninae sp. B BG-2022a | reverse complement strand
CGAGTATCACGCACTATCATCCAATGTAAGCGACACTTGTTTTACTCTTTATTATTCCCATCGTTCCGACGGACTTCTTGGTCCGATCTCTTAATTATAATAAAATCAGTATGCAGTTAAAACGAGTTTACCGAATTTGTCCCTTATCCTAGTTTGGTCCAAAGTCTTTATCTTTATCCCCATAGCACTTCCCCTTGATCCTCGTCCCGAGCTATTGCGCCAGGCGTAGGCTCAAAAGAGGAAAACAACCACATATGTACTCAGGTCCCTTCAGGACGTGACAGAAAGTCAAATATCTAGACTTCTAGACTCGATAGTCAATCTTCTAGGGTAGATGGTCACCTGACTGAACTGGACAACTGTACAGGCCAGATAGAGAACTGTCTAGACTAAAAATCCCACTTTCTGGTCTAGACAGTCAAATATCTAGACTTCTAGACTCAAAAGTAAATCTTCTAGGCTAGATGGTCACCTGACTGGACTAGACAACTGTCTAGGTCGGATAGACAATTGTCTAGACTAAAAATCCAACTTTCTGGTCTAGACAGTCAGATATCTAGGCTTCTAGACTCAAAAGTCAATCTTTTAGGCTAGATGGTCACCTGACTGGACTAGACACCTGTCTAGACTAAAAATTCAACTTTCTGGTCTAGACAGTCAAATATCTAGGCTTCTAGACTCAAAAGTCAATCTTTTAGGCTAGATGGTCACCTGACCGGACTAGACAACTGTCTAGGTTAGATAGACAACTGTCTAGACTGAAAATCCAACTTTCTGGTTTAAACAGTCAAATATACAGACTACATAGAGAACTTCCTAGCCTAGTTCAGTCAGATGACTATCTACAGTCACCTCACTGAACTAGACAACTGTCCAGACTAAGATATACATACACCCAAATCTATATGCTTCATCCATCATTTGTCCAAGTCCAATAAAACCTACCCCATTAGGGACAGTCCAAAACTAGTTCGGCTGTATAAATCCACATCCTAATTTTTGACACCAGGTCTGACGCTTCTGCAGGCTGGTACAGGTTGCCCCCGAATCTACAAAAAGCAAGTGTGTCCTCATTAGTCATTGATTCGAGGGAACGTGCGAGGTCTCGAGACCCCTCTTCCTTCTATTCTGCTTCGACTAGAAATTCGGTATCCCGAATATCTTCAGGTGGATTCGGAGGGTGAGTTTTTTAGCTGGCTCTCGGGATCTCTCGGGATTTATGTCTTCGCAGTGATTGGCAGTGCGAATAAATACGCGCGGAGAAGACTAATGTGACCCTTGTCGCTGTTCGAACCGTACAGTTCATCGGTCCGGATTCCTTGATTGATCTTTGCTCTCCCCACAGCCCTGTTTTCCTCTTTCTAGCCCAAGGGAATTCGAGAAAAGATTTACTACCGCTGGAAATACTTGGCTCCATTTTTGATTTTCTTTTTTCGTTTTTTTTTTTCGTTTTTTTAACCTGCAGGAAGAACGAACCTTCCGGGTTTTTGGCAAAGATGGAAAATTAGGTGTACAAGTAGCTTAATTGAAATTGGACTACGAGGGAAGTGATTAGTCGTTACGAGGCATGTCTGGTTCTCTCGATGTCACTGCTCCAACTTGTACAACCTCTCTTGTTGCTCCAAGAGAGATTTATGATGTCCCCTTTACCTACTACGACTAGAAATTACACCGGCGACGAATCCCATCCTGTTCATGTTCCAAACCACTTGAAGCTTCTCCTACCCATATGAGAGACAGTGAGAGAAATCCACTATAAGTGATTACGGTGTTCCGTAAGTCAGGGCCACGAAACACCCGTCACTCACTCCAGCTTCTAAATCATTCAGAAAGCTCTCGCACCCTTCCGAAGCTTTCCTCGTCCTCTTCCAAACCCCACACCCTTTCTCATTTCTCTCTGGTATGTTGCACACATCAGGTACAATCCGTTTTCCAAAATGTATTTCAGCCTTCCGATTTCCTCGGGTAACTCATCCGGAGAAAATACATTTTCCTCCATTTATTTAATTGCGAAAAAGTAGGGAAGAGTCCAGCAAAATGGCGTTGGAAAAATCGTTAAAATGTGTTGTTTTTTTCTTCTTTTCGATATTTAGAGTAATGAATGATAAATTATGATTTTTTATCAACATATAAGAATCTTTACGCGGTGGCGATGGTCAAAATGGCGTCAGTTGTCTTGCAGGTACTAAATAATACTCTCCATGAAAATTAATTTTTTTCTTTAAAATATACTACTCCAAGAGTAACATAACGTAGGTTTTTTTTCCATATTTCAAAAATCAAAATGTATATGAATTTTTCACTAAAAATTGGGGATTTTTGTTATTTTTTTTCTGATTGGTTTTTCTCCATATTAACATTTTTTAACGAAAGAAAAAACGATTGTATTACTTGAAAAACATATGAAATAGAATACTCGTCGATTTTCA
The DNA here is from genome assembly GCA_030522765.1 of Ophioninae sp. B BG-2022a. Lineage (NCBI taxonomy): Eukaryota > Metazoa > Arthropoda > Insecta > Hymenoptera > Ichneumonidae > Ophioninae sp. B BG-2022a. The sequence continues at coordinate 15,961 of JAPYZJ010003055.1, read as the reverse complement.
AAGCTTAAAGTTGCTTGTAAGAAAAAATGTGGACTTCCATCTGATTTCGATAAAATTGAACATATTTTTCGAGTTTATGGAAACGGGTGACACGTTTTCTTTCTATATCGGTGAAACATGATTTTTAAAGGGTTAAAAACAACCTCGAAGATGGGACTGTTTTTCGTTTTTAGTCGATAACTTTTTAACGATAGAAAATACGAAAAAAAGTTAAAGTGCAAAAATGTTTATCATTCCATGGATTATGAACCGGGGGGGAGAACGATGCGGATAACAACAAATTTAATATTGTTTATTGCAAAAATAGAATTTTTTCTTCCGTATCTCCGAGAATTATTGATCGATTGGGACGTGCCTTTAAATAAGTGTAAAGAATAAAAAAATTAGCGAATACGTGTTTTTTTGTTTTCATGATATCTCATAATTAAGAAGTTTAAAGAGGCTTTTGATTTTTCAGTCGAAAGGACCGATTAAAAAATAATAAAAAAATGATTTACGTTGCGTTTCAACGATACGAGATTGAACTTCGTCCGAGAGTACAGAAAGTAGGGAAAAAGAAGGAGGGCTTACGAATGCGAGACAAAATGGAAACAAACAAAAAAAAAGCTATCACAGCGTGGACTTTCATTTTTCTTCTGCTTCAAATCTCTCCTCCCAAAGCCATCAACTTTTTTATTGCAGACTCGAGATTTATTAAGTTTCCGGTGTGTGTATACTCCGCAAGTTTTATTGCTGGAGAGATGAAAGAGAGCAAAAAAAAAAAAAGACAAATTTGTAGTCCGAGAGCATTCGGTTGCATTTTCCTCGTCAAATTATCGGTTCGTAAATTTCTCCGTCTCGTTTGTTCCTTTGGCAACGTTTTTATCTTTTTTTATCTACGATGTTTCGCTTTTATCGAGCCGGATGTGCCGGATACAACTTTTCTAATATTTCCAAACTGGAGAGCTCTGTTCTCGGTTTCTTTCTCGAGTGGTGTTGGGAAATTCGCGAAACCCAGTTCCTCCCTCTTTCACTCATCTACTTTTCCATTCGACGAGACGAGATCAGCCATTTTCGAACAAACGTCAAAACTTTGTTCTCTTGTCATTGCTTGTTCTCTGTTCGCTGCTGGAATCAAATATTAAAGGGGAAAGCCACTACGTAAAAGGCTTCTTATTCGTTTGAATTTTTAGGTTAAGTCGATTTGTTTAAATTTTGATTTTCATTTGTTTGGGTTAAAACCCAAACAAGCAATTTATTAAAATGATATTAAATTAAAATAAATTTAAAATTAAATAAATAAATTTAAATTCAATAAAAAATAAAATAAATTTAAATAAAAAAAATTAAATGATTATTAAATTTAATTAATCAAATTATTAAATTAAATTGATTAAATGATTAAATTATAAGTAAACTAAATTAATGGAATTATTAAGGTAAATAATTAAATTACTATTCAATTCAATTAATAAAACAATAAATTTATTAAACCTTTTAAAAAAATAATAAATTAAACAAAAAAACTATCACAGCTCACAAAAAAAGGAAGAAAAAGAAAACCAATCACGCCTTCAGATCTTTCATTTTGTGATTCTTGGTGTCCTCCATCTTCGCAGAATCCCCGTGACGAGAAAAGTGGAAGAAAAAGTGTCTACACTTAGTCCATCGTAATCACGAAGTTGGCCAATTTGTCTCTAACGAGAGTAGAGTCAAGGGCTAGGTAGTTTCGGTCTTGTGGTTTACTTTTTTCGCCCTCGTCTCCGGTTATTCTTATACCCTAATTAAACAGGTGTCTCGGGGTCAGTCGTTTCGCTCGTTTGGAAGAAGAGGCTCATCATTCTGGTTTAAGGGTTGAAACGAAAATAGAACATTTCGGAACATCTTTTGTCTAGAGTTATCGAACAAAAAGAAAAAAAACGAAAAAAGTTACCAACCGAGCTCGATAAATAAATAATTACTGAATTTCAATGATGACGTTTCATCGATTCATTAGTCCTCATTAAAGTTCGTTGTTTTATTTGTTCATTTCGTCAAATATCACTTTTCTTCGTTTTCCAGCTGGAAAAAATCACGTCCACACTTTTCCAACCCTGATTTTGCTACCCTCAGTTTTCTCTGTCTCCAATGCTTCCGTGGGGTCCAAAACTTTCGGATTTCTTCCTGGTGGCACATCGAACAACCCTGTACGCTTCAGGTTGTGCCCGAGGCTGGAAGAACCTGGAGAAAGAGGCTCCAGTCCATTTTCAGCCTACGAATGACACGGGGGGTTGAAACCGGGGTTGAGAACGGGGGTTGGGGGTACACGTCCGCCGTTGGAGATTTTCCGGCTTTTTCGTCGTTTCCTTCTTGCGCAAGCTTCTTTCTTACTTTTCTCAACGTTTTTCGCTCACGACCACGAAAATCCACCACTCGAGTAATGGCCTCAAGTTTTTAGGGGTGTCTGGACGATCCCCCGAGTCACCGGGTTTCCTATCACATCCGGCGACTTCTCTAGCTCTTCTTCCAAGCCTGGGAGAAAGTCCACCAACCAAACGGTCGCCCATCTCGTACTCGTTACTTCTTTCCAGTTTGAAAACTTTTTAAAAGATTGTTTCGGTAAATATTGAAATCCGGGATAGAGTGGAAGCTATAATCGACAAAGGACAATCAAAGGAAACAGGAATCCACCATTTTGTTTTATAGGTTGCAAGCAATTTGCATCCGGAGTCATGGAATATTTAAATAATGGGATTTTTAACCAAAGCCAAAATGGAAAAAGCTCTCGGTTGAATCGTTTTGAGTTTTTTAAAACTTTTTTTTTATGTGTGCATGCATAAATCCCATAAATATTGAACAATAATGGCTTTTTTTATTGCTGGTATTTCATTGGTTATCTCATTCAATTTTTCCAAATTTCCATCTCGTGAGGGGCCACAAAAATACTCCGGGGATTCAATCGGAACTTCAGTAATAATTAAGTAATAATTGTTCGAGTATTTTTTTTTGTTTCCGCAAAAGGTCAGTAAGCGTTTTAGATCAGTTTTTTTACAAGATTCTTTTAGAAGTTTCAGAAGGTTAATTTTAGAAGTATTAAAAGTTGAATTTTCGAAGTTTAAAAAGTTTAATTTTAAGAGTTTAAAAAGTTTAATTTTAGAAGTTTAAAAAGTTTAATTTATGAGTTTAAAAAGTTTAATTGTAGAAATTTCAGAACTTTAAGTTTAGAAGTTTTAAAAGGTTCATTTTAGAAGTATCAACATTTCCATTTTAGAAGTATTAACATTTCAATTTTTAAAGTTTCAGAAGTTTAATTTTAGAAGTTTCAAAAGTTTAATTTTGGAAGTTTCAGGCGTTAAATTTTAGAAGTTTCAGGCGTTAGATTTTAGAAGTTTTAAAAGTTTAATTTTAGAAGTTCTAGAAGTTTCATTTTAAAAGCCAATTATATTATTTTTTCTTTTCAAAAGTACGTCGCCATAAAAAAGTATTTTTTCGAAAATTCGCCGAAGGAAACGATCGAATATTGACGTTAATTGATATTTGACACGGACGTGTTCCACGATAATAGATGTTTTTCATCCCAGCGAGGTGAACGTACGTCGTGGTCTCGGGAACGCATTAAAATCACGGAACTTAGCTGACGAGCTCCCAAAAGGGTGGAAAGAGAAGGAAGCCAACTGAATGTTGAAAATGAGGCAGCTGGGTCGAGTTGCTTTAGGCCACGTGGCATTGTTACAAATAGGATTATTATTATAATAGTAGTCACGGAATAGAAAAGCACGCGAGGATAATGGGGTGAAAGAGAGAAGGAGAGAGAAAGATGGAAGAACCAGGTGGCGAGGGGGGGGGGGGGGGGGGGGGGGGGGGGCGGAGACTGTGCCTGGGACAGGCTGTGAAACGCAGAAAGTTCTGGCTTCGTGTCTCGAGCTTTCCTAACGAAGCTTCATCGTTGATACGCCTGAGAACCATAAACCGTATTTTACCAGGTAATTCGATACGAAACCTAATATGAAATCAGGAAATTCCTTCTCTCGTCTGACATCAAGAGATATCGACGAATGAACAAGTATTTATCGATAAAAAACCAAAAATCACATTAAAATCCATTTTATTTGTATTTATTTTTTTATCAACGTGGAACAAGCTAGGAACTTCCCTGAGTACCATCAAACTCCCAAATGCGCCATCAGGAGCCCTCGTAGCTCACCAGCACCCAAAAAAAAAAACAAAAATAAAACAACCCAAAAAAAGACAAAAAAAAAATAGAAAGGCGTACGTTAATTAAGTGGGAAGGTGAAACGAACGGTAAAACAGTGATTTCGAGTAGGAAAAAAGCAGCGAGGATAAGTCGTTACCCGAGGGTGCAAAAAGCTTCAAGGGAGAAAAAAGGTCTGGGTAAAGCATGAAAAAAAGAGGAAAAACAAAAAATGAAAAAGTGGAAAGCCTAGCTGCAGGTTTTCCACTCTGCCACAGGCGAGTGCACCAACGAGTACTCCCTTTTTGTGCAGGGTGCAATTTTTTTTTTCCTCCAGGTGAGGCGTCAAGGTCACGGGGTCGTGAAACGTTCCGAAACTCTTTTGACGAGAGCGCTCTCTCTTGACGCGGAGCTTCAACGGAAAAGCTCCTCCACTAGGACATCCAACGAGTTCACACGAGTACCCAATTATTCCAGCGAGCGCTCATTCTCCCTAGCGAAACTCCAATTAATACGCGATCGAATGGAGAAACGAAAAAAAAAATAAACATATGTGTATATTTTATAGAAATATTTCGATAATTATCTCGACACTTGACACGTCCAGGTTGCTAGTGAAGATTTCATCATTGTCTGCTCTGAAGCCTGGTTTTTTTAATGCGTTTTTGGGATTTTTTTTTTGACGAACCCTTGAAAGAAATAATTTATAAATTTTACGTATTTTTTATTAACGTTTGAACGAACTTTGGGAATTTTTTGAAGTCGGTGTATCAAATGTAATCGGAGATACACCGGCCAATAGAATGACATGTAAAAGAAGAGTGGCTCCACTGCTGCCATGATTCCGGGCGTTCTGCTTATCCGAAATGAAAAATCCAAACGCCCTTTTAATTGGGAGACTCGAGGCTCTACGTGGAACTAAAATAAAGTCGGAGTTCCAAAAAATTATTATTTTTTTACGCCTTAGAAAAAAATCAATTTTTCGCTCTTTTGTCGGGTCTATTTAGCTGGTGAAAAAAAAACTTGCGAAGCAATCTTAATTATTTTGGTTCAACTTGTAGTAACGTGTGTACTAAAGATGCTGTACAAATTTGAGCAAACTAAATCGACTAGTTTTTGAGATATCGTGGCAGCAGTTTAAAAAAAATCGTGTTCTAGAATAAAACGCGTTTGAAAGTAATAACATATAATTCATAAAAAAAAAATGGTCTCACCATAGATCTGCTATACCTGGAGTATAGAGTACACTTTCCTCCTCTTCAAATGAGGCATGCAAGGTTCTTTCTTCTCTGTTTGCAATCCGGGCTAGACACCACTAATCTGATGAGGGAATTCATCAGATTCCCTCCGAGTTCAGTCTGGAGTCTCAGGCGAATAAAAGTGGAAAGCCAATAGCCAATATTTCTGGAATTCCGCAGTGATATTTGCGGTATAATCATCCCTCGTTAGCAGGGCCGAACGAGTGTAGGATTAAGCCCAATGAGACTAAATACGATGGGGTAATCAGGAAACCGAGGCTTAATAGGGTGAGTGTACACGAATGTCCTCATATTGGTGTTAGGTTGCCTAGGGTTGAATACGAGGGTTGGGTTCAAGGTGAAGTCTAGGGATTATCGTATTTCCACCATATAGTAACAAAATGTCCCTATCTAAGAGAGAAAGAGACGTATAAGCGACGAACGGACGCACTTTAATCCTCCCACCGGATTACCGAGCACAGGAGGTCGAAAACGGGTCGGGGCTTTTAAAGTGTCCAGAATTCTAGGGAAATATGTTTACCCAATGGTTCGTTGTGCACTGGGAGGGCGACGAATTTGGCGGCTCATTTCGTTGGTCGGACGGCTTACACGATTAACCACTCGTGGATTCACCAGCACGTAGGTGGTACCAAACTATAAATACGGGTAGTCATTTAATTTTACGAAACTTTTCTGCGCATGCGCATTCAACTTCCCGCATAAAAGCTTTTTAATAAAACGAAATTCGATATTGAGTCAATAAACGATCATTGGTACATGAATATTACGTTTAGGGATACGAGAAATTCTAATTATCAAATTCTATCAAAATTTCGTTTTTGTTAATTTGGTTTATATCAGGGGTGGGAAACACTTTTTTTCGAAAAACAAGAGTATCGGCCCCTGCGTCCGGGGTTTCTGCAGGGACTGATTGTCGATTTTTTTTTTTAAATTCAACCGGTACTGAGAAAAGCCATTTTGAAAATCACCGAAAGTCGTTGAAACGTTGATTATTAACCTTCCAGTGTTATTGATATCAATTCATATTAATTATAATTAACATTAATTATGATATTAACCTTCCCGTCTTAAGAGCATGACGAACATCGACATAACCTCACAAATTTTCGAAATCCGTTTTCTCAGCGTCAATTAAGTTTACGGCGAAAAAACGAGCGTCAGTTTTTGTAGAATTCATAGAGAAAGAAATAGATGCTTGAATATTACGAGAAAAGTGTTTCGTCCTTGAGAAATTGCGATTCAAAAATTTCGTCTATCTTTCTCGCACTCGTGTGTCACGTCTTCGACATGTCCTTAACATTGATATATCAATGAGAGATAGTTTTCCTGGTTATTTGGCCTTTGATTGAAATCCCTTGTTCCTGATGGAGGCTCTACGCAGGCCAATACGATTTTTCGAGTTTAATCAGTAAAAAAGTGCTTTTCGACGAAAATTTTGAATCTGGAATGACTTTGGATGGGTCTTGACAATTGTCAGGGTACAATCGATGGTATCGTTCTCGAATAAATTTACGATACAGGGAATAAAGTGGAAAAAGACAATGCCGGACATTCGGTTGGGCAAGACTGGTTATTCAACACCGGAAACTCGACGGGGTCGAGGAACCAGCCAGCGTTTTCTCGGTGCCAAGTGGGCATTCCGGAATCCGGAATTCGAAACTTCTCTCCCGGTCCCTCTCGAGTTCAACCCCTCTTTTATTCTCTACCTCCTCAGCCCGTGACGTATACAAATGCCAGGGGGAAACTCATTTGTCATTCGGGATTCACTGGTCCCGTCTGCAAACGTGTGTTTAAGATTTCGTATTACCGGAGGTACCGTTCTTCGGGATGTTGCGAACGAGAGGAGAAAGGAAGTCGTCGACGCACGACTGTTGTTCGGTGATTAAGGGGCGAGCTCTTTACCCTTGGAAAAATAAGATTTTTCGACCTTTTTTTTTTTAATGTATTTAATGAATTTTTTTAATTTACTTGATGCATTTTTTACATTTACTTAATGATTTTTGTAAATTTACTTAATGAATTTCTTAACGTTTATTTAATGATTTTTGTAAATTTACTTAATGAATTTCTTAACATTTCCTTAATGATTTTTGTAAATTTACTTAATGAATTTCTTAACATTTACTTAATTAATTTTTTTAATTGACTTACTGAATTTTTAAAATTTACTACATTCATTTTTTTAATTTACTTACTGAAATTGTAAAATTGACTCAATTAATTTTTTTACATTTACTTAACGAACTTTTTCAAATTTACAGATTTTATTTAATTTACTTACCGAATTTTTCAAAATTAATTTGATGAATTAAAAAAACTTCCTTAACAGTCTTTTTTGGCCTAAATTCAAAAGTATATTATTCCAAATCCATGAAAGTTCACCAAACAAAATTTGTATCCATCTAAAAACAATAATTAAAAGACAAAAAATTAAAAAAAAAATCCTTTTCAAAATTCCCTACATCCTAGTGGAATAAAAATTCCTAGTTTAATTATCCCAACCAAAAAATATCAAAAAAAATTGAAATCTCATTACTTTTCGCAAATGATAAAAAAAAAAGAAAATAAATAAACGTTTGACCTGGCACAGGTCTCGAAGCATCTTCCGTAAGAGACCCCTCGTTAAATTCTCAATTCCCGTATACGTGTTCCTTCCATCGTGAGCGAGTTCCAGGACTTGGAAGCTCCTTGTGACACCTTTTGAGCCAATATCCGGCCAACCGAGGCGCACCATCCCACGAGAAGAAACGAGGACAGAGGAGTGAGGCCAAAAGTGCTTATTTACGTTGGGCAAGGACTACGAGGTTGGAAGGGTGGCCTGGGGGGGGGGGGGGGGGGGAAAAGGCAATATGCGCGAAGTACCCAGTTCCTCATCTTCTAGGCCAGACGACGAGGAAAACCTCGTTTGCCTTGAGTCGATTTTTCTTTTTTTCCTCTTTTTTGCTTTTTTCACCCCCCCTCCCCCTTATATACTGAAGCAATATTATAACTTGAATCTTTCGGAATTTTCCTTTTGATCGGAGGCAAAGTTCGAGGCACTAATTTATTTACGGTGCAATCTATCATTTTATTCATTCTTGATAGGTGTAGCTTGAGGAAAGTTTTGGAAACTCGGTTCGATGTATCGTTCTCGAAAGCTCGTTAATTAATTGGCTGATACTGTCGTCCTAACTTCCGTCGGGTTCCTCGAAGAGTTTAGCAGATGGGGATAAATGTTTTGTCACGTGTTAGCGCATGCGCCGAAATTTAGGTTTTTCTAGCGTGTTTCCCATTTTTTCGTATTTTTGTTTGGGTTCGTTTGGGTTTGTATGGGGCTGTATGGGATTTTATGGGTTATATGGGTTTGTTCGAATTTGTTTAGGTTTGTATGTGTTTGTTTAGGTTTCTTTACGCGTGTTTGGGTTTGTTTGGGTTTGTTCAGTTTTGTATGAGGTTGTATGGATTTTTTTTGGGTTTGTTTGGGTTTGTTTAGGTTTGTCAAGGTTTCTTTAGAGCTGTTTGGGTTTGTTTAGGTTTGTATGGGGTTTTATGGATTTTATAGATTGTATGGGTTTGTTTGGGTTTGTTTGGGTTTGTTTAGGTTTCTTTACGTTTGTATGGGTTTGTTCAGTTTTGTATGAGGTTGTATGGATTTTTTTGTGTCTGTTTGGGTTTGTTTAGGTTTGTTAAGGTTTCTTTAGGGTTGTTTGGGTTTGTTTAGGTTTGTATGGGGTTTTATGAATGTTATGGATTATATGGGTTTGTTTAGGTTTGTTGAGGTTTCTTTAGGGTTGTTTGGGTTTGTTTAGGTTTGTATGGGGTTTTATGGATTATATGACTTTGTTTGGGTTTGTTTAGGTTTGTATGGGGTCGTATGGATTTTCTGGATTATATGGGTTTGTTCGGGTTTGTTTAGGGTTGTTTGGGTTTGTTTGGGTTTGTTCGGGAAAAAGATGAAACCAAAGGAATCGTGGTCCCACTGTAGACGAGTTTCACAGACGATACCACTTCACTAACCCTACTTTTTTCTACCCCTTTTCTCTGGTCTCTTTCCTTCATCTCCATCACCCTGTAATGCACCCTCGAGTCGTTTCTCCTTTCGATCTAATGCCCCGTTCTTACCGCCTCGCTTGTTTCTCCATTCGGCGGGGCACGGAGGGGGGGGGGGTGGACTAGAAGAGGAAAAAACATGGCTCCCCGGTGCATTCGAGGGCGCACCGAGAAATTCCTTTCCCCTTTTCTTTTGAGCATGAAATATTTGACAGCCTAACCTCGCCCACCGCGAGCCGACTTGTGACAGATCCGTTGCTAACTACATCAGATTTCGTGACCCAGGGGTCTCTTTGAAGCCGTCGTATAGTGTGAAGCCTGTTTTTTGTAAATGCTTTTTTTGGATTTTTTTTTGGACGCACCATTGAAATTTAATAATTTATAAAATGTACATCATTTTTATTAACGTTTGAACGAACTTTGTGAATTTTTTGAACTCGGTGTATCGAATATAATCGGAGATACACCGGCCAATACAAAGTCATGTAAAAAAAGAGGTGCTCCACTGCTGCCATGATTCCGGGCGTTCTGCTTATCCGAAATGAAAAAACCAAACACCCTTTTAATTGGAAGACTTGAAGCTCTACGTAGAACCAAAATAAAGTCAGAATTCCAAAAAATTATTGTTTTTTACGCTTTAGAAAAAAGTATTCAATCTTTCGCACTTTTTGGGGTCTATTTAGCTGGTGAAAAAAAAACTTGGGAAGCAATCTTCATTATATTAGTTCAACTTCTAGTTACGTGTGTACTAAAGATGCTGTATAAATTTGAGCAAAATAAATCAACTAGTTTTCAAGATATCGTGGCAGCAGTTTGAAAACAATCGTGTATTGGGAAAAAAATCGCGTTTGAAAGTAATTCCATATAATTCATCATTTAAAAAAATGGTCTCACCATCGATCTGCTATGCCTGGAGCATAGAGTACACTTTCCTCCTCTTTAAATGAGACATGCAAGGTTCCTTTTTTCTCCGTTTGCAATCCGGGCTAGACAGGACTAGAAATACTAGACGAGGACCTTAAGGGGGTTGAATTCTACTATTTTTCTCTCTCTGTCTGAAGTTCTCACTTTGGAAAGCTGAAAATTGCGAAACGTGGAAAATCGGTGGCGGGATGAAACTTTGAGAGATGAAAAAAGAGAAAAAAGGGAAAGAAGAGTGCTGGGAGGGACGTTGAATCGAGTCGAAGAATCGAAAAGCCTCGGGCTGAGCACTCTCTTATAGCCTTTCGAGCGTACCCCCTAGGGAATCGTATCTTTGTCAATAGTCGTCCCCAACGATATATCATCGCGTTTTATGGTGTCTAAACTCCGTTGAGAGGAGCCTCGCTGAACTTAGCGCGAAAATATCCGTTCTCTTTCCTCCCTTAATCATTTCGATCCCTCGATATCGTCATGGGCATTGACTTGAACGTCGTAATATCTTTCTATCCATGGAAAGTGAGAAATAACATCTACACCATGAAAAATCACCATAGGAATAAAACCTTTCATTTTATGAGGTTAAAGTTCGCAACGTTGCAATGCAACGAAAATAACTATTTTTTTATTTACTTTATTTTTTTTCACTGTAATCGTAATCAAAATATTTCAAATATATAAAAAATATAATTTAATATAAATAAAATATAAATGTAATTCAAATATAAGATTTCAAATATATAAATAATATAATTTTAAATATGAAAAAAAAATGTTTCGACGAATAATAGATCTAAGGAAATTAAAAAATAAGAAAAGAAATTACGATGCGAACTTTAAGCCTTTTCATTTTAGGTATTTAATTTTGAAGATTTTATCTGCTGATGATAATGTTGCAAAAATATCAACTTTTATTAAAAAATGTAATTAGAAAAGCTATTTTTCAAATTTACAGTTTTTATTGGCACAAATTGGTTGGAAATATCGATCACATTTTTCGACAAACCCAAACAAACCCAAACGAACCCAAACTCCGAATTTCAATAGCAATATTAATTGGCAACATAAAGAAACCTGTTGGATGTGTTAATTAATTGAATAATGATCGATTAATCGGAAATGTCAAGAAACTTCCGAGTTAAATTAATTAATTAAATAACGTTTATAATATTGCTTAAAGCCGTGAATAACTTGCTTCATACACTAATTAATTGAATAATTATTTCAAATCGATCATAAACACAAATAAATTTGTTTAATACATTCATTAATATAATAATGATTTTAAATTGATTAAAAACCCAAACAAACTTCTTTAATCCATTAATTAACTGAATAATAATTCCAAATCGATAAAAAACACAAATAAACTCGTATCATACTCTAATAAATCGAATAATGCTTCAAAATTAATTAGAAACCCAAACAAACTTCTTTAATACATTAATTAATAGAATAATAATTCCAAATCGATCGCAAACACAAATAAACTTGTATCATACTCTAACAAATAAAAAAATTATTCAACATTGACTCCAAATCCAAACAAACTTGCTCCCTACATAAATACATTAATCCTACCAATAATTGAAGACTGCCAACCTATTATCAAAGATCAAGTGACTTGAGCTAAAAAAAAATCAGTAGTGATCTCAGCCACCAGGTCGATCATGTCAGACCCAAAATGACTCGGTACATCGCGATATCCGCGTTCGTCCATTCAACCGTGAAACACGACTGGCGCATATCAATATTACGAAATGTCAGCGGTAATGTCGAGAATGGAGAATCCTGGGTGCATACGTGCCCAGGATAACCGGGAATTTTGAAGGACGAAGGGATGGAGGACGAGGTGGGCAGGGGGGGGGGGAGGGGGAAGGACAATGCAGACATCTAAAATCCTCCGAAAGCTCCCTTTCTCTTCCTCCCTCATTCTCTTTATGCATACGTAGTTCCCGTAGACGGATATAATACGCCGTTACTATGGACTCATTGGAGTAGGCTCCCGAAGTCCCTGGCATGCATCATCCCTCGTATGCATCACGTAACCGCTGTGGTACCCTTCTTCCTCTCTTTCTTCCTCGCCACCCCAAAAGAGCCCCATGGCGCTTTCGTAATCCCCCTGGGACTATTGCGAAAACCGGCGATCCAAAATACAAATTAATTTTCAAATTTTACATCCCTCTGATTTATGAGCCCCTGCAGGGATATTATTTTACAATGGATTTGACGTTTGGGTTTGTTCGGGGGGGGGGGGGGGCAAATAAACGGAAAATAGAAAATTAATTTTGGTTCTGATGTTTATTCGAGGCATTAGTGACATTTCTGAAGTTATTTGTTTATTGAATAATGGTTGGAGATTTGTTGGGAAGGTCAGTAAACTTTCTGGAGTAATTCATTGATTTAATAATGATCGAAGATTTATTAGCAATGTTATGAAATCTTCTAAATTGAATCGTTAATTAAATAAAAATTAATAATGATTAATTATTTAATATTAATGTATTGTATTCGTATAATTATTAATATTAATAACTAAAATTAATTCATTAAGTATAAAGTAGTAAATAATCAATTAGAAAATTAATAAATAGAATTAATAATTGGCAACATATATAAACCTCCTAAATTCATTAATTAACCCAATAACAATTAAATATCACTTGACAACATAAATAAAGCTTCTATATTAATTAATCAACTAAATAAAGATTGAATATTGACTGGCAACATAAATAAGTCTCCTAAATTAATTAATTAACTAAATAACGATAAAATATTATTTATCAATGGCAGTAAATCTTCTAAACCTATTAATCAATTAAATAACAATTAATTAGCAATTAGCAACATAAACAAACCTCCTAAATTAATTAATCAACTAAATAACGATTGAATATTGACTGGCAACATAAATAAGCTTCCTAAATTAATTAATTAACTAAATAACGATTAAATATTAATTGACAATGGCAATGAATCTTCTAAACTTATTAATTAATTAAACAACAATTAATTATCACTTAGCAACGTAAATAAACCTCCTAAATTAATTAATTAACTAACAATTAATTATCAATTACCAACATAAATAAATCACCTGAATTAATTAATTAAATAACGATCAAATGTTAATTAACACCATAAACGAATTCGCTGGCTATTCCAATTAATTAAACAACGACAAAAAATGAATGAGCAATATCTAAAAATAAACCCGATGATTACATTTCAACGTGAAAAGGCTCGAGGAAAGGTAAAGTTGGAGGAGGGTGGGAAGAATAGTGCCGGTTGGGAAATTGGTATCGCAAATTAGACGACAGTGAGCGCGAAGGGGTACGTGACCACCTCGTGTACACATCGATATAACACGTGCACACAAACCCCATCGCTCTCTGATAGCTAAGAGAACCAGCGAACAGTGGCTGTCGATGAGCCATTTGAATTTATATTGCGCCCAACCTAACCCTCTTCGATCCCCATCCCGAATACCCCAGAATCGTGTTCGGGGCTCGAGGAACTCGAGGGGTTATTCGCGTTCCTCGTATGTGACACCATACACGTCTGTACACACAATTATTTCGTACAGTTCGTCATTCGAAACCTGGCAGTATGGAGACCCCCATTCAAACGAGGGAAGTGTCGTGATACCGGAAACGCACATGAGATCTATTCCTATTCCAACAAACTCTCCATTAGGGATTTCATGTGGAATTCTCGAAAAAAGGACACGTTACTTATAAAGAATTTCTTTGGGAAATTTTAATGACCTTGAAAACAATCTTGATAACCTTGGAGAAACGCCAATGAGAAATAGGTCTTTTTTGAACAAAAAGATTTTTGTTTGGGTTTGTTTGGGTTAAGGGTGGGGGCAAAATCAAACCTCGTTCACTATTTATTTAAAATGAACGAAACAGTAATTTAATTCGTTTTTTTTTAATATTTTATTTTTGTTAGAATAAGTCTTAGAGTAAAAGAATTTTATTTGCGATTTTTATCATGACTTTTCATGATTATTTTTTATAATAATTCAATTTAAATAATTATTTTATCATTTAATACTAATAATAATGAATTATTTGTAATCTTTAAGTAAATACTAATTAATACTATTTTTTTGTAATATGAATTGTGATATTATTATTTTTCATAATACTTATTTTATTTCGTAATAATTTTATAATAATAATAATAATAATAATAATAATAATAATAATAATAATAATAATAATAATAATAATAAATAATTGTTCAATAATTTTACAATCATGATTAATCAATAATAGTTAACGTAATGTTACTAATGTTTACTTTTTACAATTTCTATAAAATATTCGAAGACAAAAAACAAATATCTTTTTTTCCGATCGTGTTTTTTTCGAAGTTGAAAAAGCCTATAGAAATCGAGCTCAGCCGCCAGAGGCTATTGGTAGGCGGGATTGTTTCCAGCAGGAACCTTTGAATAAATCGATTCATCGTTGTTGCGGGAACGCAAGCTTTCCCGAAAACCCGCGAAACAGGAACATCGTCAGAGCTCCGTCTCTTTCCCCGGCTAACTTCACTTTACATGTTAATTAGTACGGCATACGCCCTTTTATTTCGTGGGCATGGTTATGCGCGCGGTATGCGAGGAATCTTGTATCCCAGGTG
This sequence comes from Ophioninae sp. B BG-2022a, assembly GCA_030522765.1. Taxonomy (NCBI): domain Eukaryota; kingdom Metazoa; phylum Arthropoda; class Insecta; order Hymenoptera; family Ichneumonidae; species Ophioninae sp. B BG-2022a. The sequence continues at coordinate 955 of JAPYZJ010003055.1, read as the reverse complement.
ATTTGCTTTGTGAGACTTCATTATAGGGGGAAGGTAAAAGCCACCGTGTTGGTGGAAATACCTGGGATTCGAAACATCATCGAGGGCAGCAAATATCCTGGCAGATTGAAAATTAGAAGGTTAGAAATGAATTTTGAAAAAAAAAACAGTTTCTTAATAAAACGAAAATCATAATTGAGTCGATACACGATCATTCGTACGAACATAACCTCCATGAATACGAAAAATTCCAACTATCAAATTATAACAAATTCCATTCATTTTAATTCAAGTTATACCGTTTTTCTCGACGGGAAACACTTTTTTCAAAAAGCCCCTGAGAAAAGTGCTTTTGAAAATCACGAAAGTCGTCAAATATTTTTTATTTCAATATTTCTCCCCCCAAAAAAACCCTAGAATAAAACGTTTAAACAAAACAGGTTTCACCCTAGACGACAGCTTTAATTGAACCTAGCAACGACGAAAGAATTGAAACCGGAAGTACCCGCCCCCCTTCATTTTAACTCAATTTATACCGTTTTTTCTCGACGGAAAACACTTTTTTCAAAAAACAAGAGAATCGTCCCTTGCGTCTGAGTTTCCCGCAGGGGCTGATACTCGATTTTTCCTTTAAAACTCAACCGCCGCTGAGAAAAGTGCTTTTGAAAATCACGAGAGTCGTCAAATATTTTTTATTTCAATATTTCTCCCCCCAAAAAAACCCTAGAATAAAACGTTTAAAAAACAGGTTTCACCCTAGACGACAGCTTTAATTGAACCTAGCAACGACGAAAGAATTGAAACCGGAAGTAACCCCCCCCCCCCTTCATTTTAACTCAATTTATACCGTTTTTTTTCGACGGGAAACAATTTTTTCAAAAAACAAGAGAATCGTCCCCTGCGTCTGAGTTTCCCGCAGGGGCTGATACTCGATTTTTCCTTTAAAACTCAACCGCCCCTGAGAAAAGTGCTTTTG
>JAPYZJ010003054.1:0-17843 GCA_030522765.1 Ophioninae sp. B BG-2022a | reverse complement strand
CAAAGAAAATAATAACATTTTAACAAAGAAAACAATAATACTAAAATAATTAAGATAATATAAAATAATAATAATAATAAAAATAACTAATAATAATAAAAATCACTAATAATAATAATAATAATAGCGGTGATAGAAAAAAAAAGAGAGAGAGAGAGAGAGAGAGAGAGAGAGGGAGAGAGAGATTGATATAGTTTAATATGCCCTAGATACACTATTCGGGGAAAAAAATGAATATACAGCAATAAGAGTACCTATAATATAATCAAAAACACTATTCGAAGTAACTGAAGATACATGATAAAAGTAAGATAATATAATACAAGCGAAATAAAATAATAATAAAATAAAATAAAACAATATAACCATAATACGAAAAATAATAATAAATTTAAGCTAAGAGGGAGAGAGAGAGAAAGAGGAAAAGAGAGAGAGCGGGAGGAAAGTGGACGAAAAAGATGATAATGATATCGATTTTATTATGTCATGGTCGAAACATTAAGGTAATACTAGCGGATTGATTAATCAACGATGTATCTAATTCTTTGAGTCTTAATATAGAAACATACACTATATTTAAGCATAATAATATTCATCATAAGAAAATAATCATAATCATAAGCAAAAGCAAAAATTCATCGCTTTAATGGATAATATCTAAAAATGATCTTGAAATGTCCGATAGCCTATATTTTTTATGCAACAGATGTTATCGCAATAGTTTTGTTGACACTTTCCGCTTTTTGCATAGTTTGTATCTAACCGCAAAATATTAATATTTCCGTTCCAAAGATCGATGTGCACGTATTTTCGAAATGTTGTGTGTTAGATTCATTGATTTCACGAATTAATTACTGTCGTATTTCTTGGGTAAAGTATGCTGAATTTTCGCATACCGTTCTTCCGAATTGCTATATTACAGTATTAAAAAAAAATACATTTTGTTTCCAATGAGAAAGTTCATGCACGTACTACCTTAAAGTAATACAAAGCAGATAATTGATAAATTAACAAATTAAAACTGAAATAAAATAAACGGTACTCTATAATTTAAAATAGTTTCTAATAACGTGACAAAGAAGTGACAAAACCGAAGAAAAATCAGGTGTGCAACCATAATACAATTAAATTAAAATACGGTATAGCAAGGAATTTCGACTGAGCTTTTGCCAAGATCGTTTCGGTGCAGACGCCAAGAAAGATTGGATTTGATAATCCAGCCAAGAGGGAGAAAGACCGACAAACAATTACTGGCATAATTACGTCATTTGAGACAATAATGGACCACTGAGAATTCAATGGTTGAGGCTGCACTTTCAGTAGAGATTAGGGACGAAGAGAGAGAGAAAGAGAGAGAGAGAGAGAGAGAGAGAGAGAGAGAGGAAAAGGGATTTTGTGATAAAAAAGAGTAGATAAGGAGAGGGTGAGTAGATGAGAAAGTAAGAAAGAGAAGAGGGAGAGGAAGAGAATATAGGGGAGTATAAAATGGAGGGGGAAAAAAAGAGAAGAAGAGGAAGGGAGGGGTAGGAGGTAAGAATGGTGAAGAAGAATGAAAAGGAAAAGAGGGCTATGGAAAAGAGAGGGGCGCGTCGAAAGCTGGCGAATGTGATCGAGAACGAGAGGGGTTGCGAAGACGAGGGGGTGAAGGGTGAAAAACAGGGAATGAAAAGGAGGAAAGGGAGAGAAAGGAGAACAAAAGGACGAGACTAACGGAAGGGGGGAGGGGGGCGAGGGAGGGAGAGGGGGGAGAGATGGAATAAACTTTCGTATGTACAGAGAGAAGCGCGGAAACGCGAGCCGATATCACGTACGCCCTGTCCCTTCGCGAACAAAGCACACTAGATAGTTGTGTTATATAGCGATGCCTCTTCTATTTCAGCGGCAAATATACGCGAGGGTAGCAGCTGCCTTTGTATAATTCAATTTGTAGTATTACCGTTGCGTCGTCGCGCTCCACGACCAATTTTCCCAGGATACATAATGCCAGATTTATGACACCGCGAAGAGGTTCGAACGTTTTCGATCGGATCTCCATTTACGATTGGGTGTAAAAAAAAAAAAGAAATGTTATTGACGGTAACCAATAATCGAACAAATGGACACGGATGTTTTTATTCATGGAGGTTTTACGATCGTAACGTTTGATTTACGAAGCAGTATTAGTCGTTGATTAATATTTGACATCTTATCAGTTGAGAAGAATTTTCGTTTTTATTTTCTGTGGGAACTAGCGACTTTGATAATTTAAGAAAGGTTGACGGTTATTCGTTGAAAGAAAAAGAAATGCCAGACGAATGGATTTAAATAGATTTTTGAAAATAAAAACTAGGAGGTGGAGTTAAAAAAAATGTTAATAATACAGGCTCTTGTTATTTTTTTCATCAACGTTATCAACTCAAAGAGATACGGTGATTATTGTTTTATCAGAACTAATAATCAACAAAGAATTTATTTTTTTAAATCGAATGTAATAATCCAAATGGGTGGTAATGATTTTTTCAATACATCGAACGATTCGAAAATACATTAAAAACATTTTTTATGGAAATGAACGCCCCAACTATATTTTAATGTTAAAAAAAATAAACCTGTCAATCCAAACAAAGTATAATCATTTTTTCAATAAAAATACCTAAACATTCCAGATTTTAATATATGTTAAAATAAAATAAAATAACCCAAAAAGATTTTAATAATTTTTTTTATTTAAGAAAATAACTCAGATAGAGTTGAATAACTCTTCAAATAAAAATAAACAACTCGACAGAGCTCCAAATTAATAAAAAATGAAAATACTTAAACGCATTGTGAATGTTTTTACGATGATTACTAGCTTACACAATTCCACACAAATTGTTAAGATCGCGATTGAGGGGCAGGAGGAGGAAGAAATTAACTCGGCGCGAAATAACAATTTCGGCGAGAGGATATCGAAAACGGAAATGATCCGTGACGCGAAGACCGGTAGTTAGAGAGGCGAGGGTCTCCGAAGTCGCCACGGTGCATTGGGATTTGGCTGTTAGAACCGACTTCCGGTCGTCCGGGGTTCAGAGGTCCTGCACCTGCTCCCCGTGTGTGTCAGCAAGGCCGCCACTTCATAGACGTAGGGGAACCGCTCTACCGCTGTGGGCGGCCACTTGTTGCTAAACTTCGATCCACCCGCTCGGTATTTCTGTCTTTCCGTCGCCCTTCACCAGACGAGCCAACTTCCGGTGTCTTCTCTCGGTCGATCGTCCGATCAAAAAAAATTGCCGAAAGTTTCGTCCATTTTTTTGCATTGTAATAATGTAAAAAAAACGATAAAAAATATTGAAAATTAACGAAGCATTCATTTGTGATTATGCCATTTTTTTTAAATTCTCAAAAAGCTCTTTAGATTTTTTTGCTGCCGCTTTTTTCCATTGAAAATGGATGAGGAAAATGATTTCGAAAATATTAAAATTGAACGATTTTTTTAAATTTTGGAAATCACGTGTTTTGTTATTAAAAAGATTTTTTCAATATTTTGGATTTTTTTTTTCAGAAAAGCGTTGAGGAAATCGGTTTCAAAAATTTTGAAGTTGAGGGAATTTTGTATTTTTCATTTTCGATATTTTTTTAAATTATTAAAGAGCTTATTTGTATTTTTTTTTATCAGAAATGCTTGAGGAAATATTTGTCGAGAATATTCCAGAAATACTTTCAAAAAGTGAAATATTATTTTATTAATTGGAAAGAAGGAAAATTTTCGTGGCTAAAGCCAAAAGCCTTGGAATATCCAGCGAGAGGAAGCGAACTGAAATTGATGGTAAAGCAATTTGCTGGCCGCTTACGCGACGTATTAATGCAATTTGCATGCCTACGGGTTGCCGCACACCATTCCGGATGCAAATACCGCGTTCTCCGTGCGAGAATATATCGCGATGTGTGTCTGCCTCGGCCCTCTACGCCCTATATAATTGTCCGCGGGCTTCGCGCATTTGCGTCCTCCCGGGAACATCGCCGAGCGCTTCCGGTATCCTCGAAACATTTTGACAAAGCTCACAGACGCGTGAACTCAATTTGTGTACTAATTCTTTTCATAATTCCTATATGAAAACAAAGTCGATCAACGTTTCGCTATTTCCGTAAAATACTATCAGAATCGAATTATCATTAAAATATTGTGAAGTTATTATAAAATTATTATACCATTGATATACAATTATCATCAAATTATTATGAAATTGTTATGAAATGATTATGATATTTTAATAAAATTGTTATGAAATTATTATAAAAAGATCATGAAATTGTTACCAAATTATTATGAAATCATTTTTACATTTTGAAATAGCTATTTTTTTATCGATTCACTAGAAAAAAAAACTAAATAAATAGACCATTTTTTTTATTAGCGCGACGAAAAGGCAGGTATAGAACGAGGGATTTTAAGTTATTTTTAGTCAATTTAATTAATGTACGCCTTGATTGAAATTATCCGTAAATAATAATTGAAACAACGATAATAACCAAATACCGAAATTTGAAATCAAATAATACAAAATGAAAAGAGATTTATTAAACAATAGAATACATGAAAAATAACTTAAACAATTTCTAAGTTAGAAATAAAAAATAATTCAATAACGAATAATGGTAAAAAATTAACAGTTCCAATATAAAGTTGAATATGAAAAAGACAAAGTCAAAGCAGAAAGAGAGAGAGAGAGAGAGAGAGTTTGAAAACTGGTTGCTTTTCTCACCACCTCAATGCCGATTAACTTTTCTCCTCGGTCAACCACAGCCCGAACAATTTACGTATTTCCATCCCTCATTACTTCGTCTCTCGCGTTGAGCCGAATAAAACAAAGGGGCGCGATCCAAGAACCGTGCAATTTGCCAATCGGCGGTTTTTTCTTCCCGAGCAAGTGGGCAAAATTATTCGCAGCTCTCACAAAAATATAGATCGCGACTCGAGCAAAGGGAGAGAAGAAATAAGAACTTTTCGCTTCTCCAGTGCGCTCATTATTCGTCCATTTGAGGGAGTGAGAACGGGAAGGAGGGGGGGGGGGGGTAAGAGAAGAGAGAAATGGAGAGTGAACAAATTAGGGAAATTTTCTATTATAGCCAATTATCGGTTATTCTAGGGGAGCCTAATTGAATCGGCAAGGGATCAGGGCAACGAGAAAAGTCCGGGACTTTTGAAATTCAACTTTTTCGATTAATCTTTGCCTATCAGCACTTTACCAATGGTCTATTTCACCATTTTGTTCAAGAGCCCTTCATCATTTCAGACGAACTTTGAGAGAGCACACTCGAGTAGACGCCAGAAAAAATAGGTCAGTTTTGGGAATTATTATTTAAAAAACTATTAATCCGATTTTATCAAATTTTGTTTTCTTCAAAAGTATATATGTTTAGGTATATAGACAAAAATTTTGATAAGTATATATTGACCGAGAGCCCTGTTATCGTGGGCCGACAACAAGCATCTCCCTCACTGGTACAGTCTGCTTTTTGTATGATTGCACGCAGCCGGTAAATCCGAAACGAAAATAAAAAAATAAATGAATGGTAGTATTTAGAATAAATAATGAAATGACTCAGATTGAACGCACTTAAATTAATGTAAAAATAATATCTTTTAAATGCAACGGAATTAAATGTATTAAATTGTTTCAATGAAATGATTATCTCTATCAATTGCAATAACCTTTGGGATCGTAGGATATTTTTTGGTATATTTTTTTTCCACAAAATGACGTCCAATTTGTATTAAAATTTATTTATCAACCAGAATTCCCAAACTTTCGTGTTTGATAAGAAAATAATTGATTAAAAAAAGGAAAATAAGGTTTCAATTATTCTTAGGTACGTTTTGTCAAGTTATATTTATCGAAATCTATTAATCGAACCCAAACAAACCCGAACAAGTTTTCAATTATCTCTGGAAACTTTTTTCACATATTTGCCGAATGGGATCGATCCAATATTGGCCAGAACTTCCGGGCGCGTACCAGACTTGACGATGATGCAAAGTGCGATCGAGGGAGATAGAGAAAAGCAAAAAAAAAAAAAATGGACGACAGGAAAAAGGAAGAGATAGAAAATATTGTTGACCAATTCGCAACATACGAAACAACGAGATCGGCTGCTGGGTCGCATGGGAGTAACTAGACATATCCCACGTACTGCCAGATCTCTCTTCCTCTCTTTCTCTCTCTCTCTCCCTCTTTCTCTCTGCACGCGTTTCCAACCGTCCCGAATTAATTGCCTATAAAGCAGAACGGCTATTTTTATGGGCAGCAACGTCCAATTACCGCTGGTCGTTTTTCGCAATTTACTTTCTTCCCCTCCCGCCTCCACCCGACTTTTTCTCTCTTTCGGATTTTCATTGCTACGGCCACTGCATCGACGTGAATTAATAGCCCTTACGGTGTTGTCCTACGCGTTAATGGAATTGTAAACGGTCGCGATCGAGAAACGATGAACACCGATGAAAAGTATTTTTCTCCCTCCTTTCCTTCACTATCACGAACTCTCACGTTATCGAATGTACGATTTTTCTTATGATTGTTATTGTTCGATTGAATTTGTTATCGTAGCCGATCGGATCGTTGAGCATCGATAGAGCCGTTTGGGTTTCGATCAAAATCGAGATTCCCTGATCGACTGGAAGTGACTCAAAAGCTCACAGGCGAGAAATTAAGCAACGTGAATTTTTCATCACGGGTCGTCGAGGGCTTGACCGATCGCGCGCTAGATTTGAATTTTGAAAGATTTTTCGTCACTGGAAAAAAAACTGCCATTCGGAGTTGATCATTGCTGGAGAGTTTAATGCTGAAATCCCACTGAATAATTTCAGTGGAACGTCAATGGAATCCGATCTCTCGTAGCTCGTTGAATGGACCAAATTTGTTCGGTCTCGACCCCCCCTCCTATCCATTCCTGCACCCTTGACGGGATTTAATTTTATTAAAATGACTTTTCCAACGATCCGTTTCAAAATTCGAATCAACGGTCACCCTGTATACAAATAAGTACACAAAAAGTGCGAAATCACGAATGGATTCAAAAATGGAAAAGAAAGAGAGAAATAAGATTTCTCCAGCTCCGGTTACAAAACGCGAGAGGACGAATGAGTGAGGGCGCGATTTAGTGGGATCGCTGTCGAAAAAATGACACATCGACGACACGGCTCGGTACGAGGGAGCGAGCTTGTTCTCAAATGTGGAACCATTTGTAGCTGGGCACCCTACGCTGGTTGATCCGGGTTGCCCGAAGGCCCTTTTCCTCGTCAACCCTACACTCGGTGCCAATGTTTCGCTTTTGGATCTCGTCCTTTCTCCCTCTTATTCTCGCGAGTCCTTTTCTGTCATATATGCCCTTGGACGAGTGGAGGGACCGCATTCTCACCTCCGCGACACGGTAATTATGCGTGGGGCTTGGGGCCTTCTCGGCCGATAATCGCGACAATAAATAAGGACCGACAGAAAACATTTTCGTGGCCCTCCCTGGTGGAGAGCTCGCGCTGAGGCCAGAGGGAGAAAGGTAGAAAAGGAAAGAAAATATTGCTCGGTGGACTCCGGTAGATCAAACTTTCCGACCAAACTCCGGGCTGCGATCCAGAACTGCAATCCAAGAACGTCGGAGAGAAAAAAGAAACGTTGCTGCGTTTGGGATAGTTTTTTAAAATTTTAGTTTGGTTTTATTTTTAGTTTGTCGAAATGGAGTCTGGGGTTTTTTCCTGGTTTTGGAATTCGATATTGGCTTTGGTTTTAGGTTTTGGGATTCGAGTTTGGATTTTTTTAGAGGTTTGGGTTTTGATTTTCGGATTAAGGAGTATTTTTGAAGTTCTAGAATTCGAGATTAGGTTTTTTTTCAGGTTTTGGGAATGAAGATTGGATTTCTTCACTGTTTGGAATTAAAGTTTGATTTTTTAAATAAGGTTATTAATTATATAATTTATTTCATACGGTTCGGGTTTCAATAATACATTTTTTCGGTTTTGATATTTAAATATGATTTTTTTCGGTTTTCGAATTTGCATTTACATTAGTTCTATTCGAAGGATTCTATCGAGATAATCGCCGATTTCCATGAGCCTGGAGCTTTAAAGAACCTCGGGAGATTTTTCTCCAAAATAACTATCAGAGGATGTATTTAGGACTTTCTGATGGACGTTTCTACTGAAAGCTCGGGCAGACAGAAAGTTCAGATGATATCGAATGCCGCGAAAAAAATAGCCGATCCATAGATTGTTTTTCACGAACGAGGATTTTTGCCGAAACATTTTCGGAGTTTGTTTGGGTTTGTTTGGGTCGTAGAGTTTGGAGCAGATCGAGTGAAGTTGACACGTTCAGGCAGGATATTTTTTCCATTAACGCGTCGGTGGTATGAACGGTGTGAAAACGAAACGCTAGAACGAAGCTCGCCAGACGGCCGGGCTTTGGGCACTTCCGGGTTGAGGCAGAATGATCGATCTTCGCGGCGGGAGGCTCACACGAGTTCGTTGGAATACGAACGTGCTGTATTATTACATAGCGTCGCCTATCAAGCGCCTCTTGATAGGCGTCGGCTAAAATTCAAATTACCACCTTTATTTTATCGAGATTTCGCACCTTCCGTCCCTTTTGGAAAGGCCAAATCATTCGACACTTCCGAACTCTTTCCAACGTGCGATAAACTGTTATTTCCAGCTTTTTTCATTTATTGATGAATATTATAATCAATTTTCAATTTTAGCCCTTCCATGAAAATCATGATGATAAAAGACAATTGGCAAAGGTTTTCCGTAGCATACGAATGATGAAAGCTTCGGGTCATCGTGGCAATTAAAATATCATAGCAAAAGCCGTTAAATGGCTATCAATGTCGAAACCGATTATCGATTATCGATTTCACAAAGATAGAGAAATGGTATGAGGTCAAATGTCCATGAGGGAATCATCAACGTCGATTATTATCAACGACCACAAGGGGATTATCAGTATCTGCTACCGTTGTCTATGAGAGAATCAACCACTAACTAATGATCTAACTCTATTCGTAGCTGAGTATAAATATGCTTGCGGGAATCATAAACGTCCATCATCATCAATGTCTGTAAGGTACCCTCAACATCAACGTCTACCAGCGAATAATCCTTCGCCCTATTTGTACGAATCCAAATGAAAACGTCTTGATGGAATTATCAATGTCAATCATCATTAATTATCACCCATGAGGGACCTATAATCTACCAGCGAACGGCCCTTAGTCACTCTCAAACAAACCCAATAGAAATACGTTTCTGATGGAATCATCAGTTTATCATGGCTATTGGGGAATTATCAACATCTGCCATTATTGCCTATGAGAGAATAATCAAGAAACACTAGAACGTGGTTCGAGTGCATCTCGACGGTGATTATTGATAATCATGAACGTTCTTTATCTACAAAAGACTCATATTTATCAGCAGCTGATTCTTCACCATAGCCACAGAAATCTGATCGAAAACTCCAAATCGAGTTTCCAATGGGATGGATCAGTTTATCATCAAACGCCCCTCAGCTGTCGATTTTCTTTTCCATCATTGGCAGGATCAGTTTTCTTCAAGAAAATCGATAGGTCCAACGATATGGCGCCGGAATCAAGGAGTATCCGATGTGTATCAGAGCTTTTAATCGAAGACCTCTATCTGAAGGGGTACTTGATGCCGTTGTTGGCTCGGTCAAGATCACTCGTGGTTGCCTGGCTCGGAGGATTTTGCGAGTATCATCCTCTTTGGGGTCTATTCATGCGAGATAGGCCGAGCGGGGACTCAAAGGCTTCGGATCAGCACATTGTACCGGCACGCTCGAGCACTCGATACGTCCTTGTACCGCTGTCACGTCAGGCGTTAACACGCTTTCCCCATGGGATCTCTTTATCGCGGTTTCTCTTGATGCTTCCAACGATGCTGGACTTCTGGACTTTCCATGCGAGCCCGAAAGAGAAACTGACTTTGTCCGAACCGAAATGGTCAAATAGGAGAAAAAATGCGATGGAAGGAATGAGAAGAGTTTGCGGAGGGTCGTCTAGACGGAATATTCCAAATGCGGGATACCCCAACCGCGAGCACGTATTTCAGAGTCGGCAAAACTTTGGCGACTTGTTGTATGTACCTACCTGAGAACGGGAGATGGGTGGGGTAGGGAAAGAACAAGAGCCATGCATTTCCCTCCTGGAGTCTCTGCGGTTCATGGTCTCTGTTGCGGCATACTCTCGTTATTGTTCCATTAACGCGGTTGTGCTTCACGTAACTAAAGTTATGTTTCAGATACGACAGTATATTTTACTTACCGTGAGGCCCTTCGGAGAGGATATTGTGGATACGTAAAGTTATACTCGCCAGGCCGTTCCCTGGCTTCGGATTAAGGACTACTGATGATCGTTGCGGTTATTTTCGTTCTTACCTGGAAAAGAAGAAAAAAGTCATTAGGAATCGCATTTGAGAGAAGGCTTTCTGTTTTTGATTAATGCGCTGAATGGTTCGTTGGGTATTGGACGATAATAATGATGACGATGTCGGTAGGCACTTTGGTAAATGGTTCAATCAGGTGTAGGCTAGACAATGATATTTGTACAGTTAGTGGTTTTGAGGTTTGTTTTATCCTAGTATCGTTGGTACCAGGATTCATTTGTTGACAGCATGTGGTTATTGTTGAAATTGGCTAGTTATAGGTATCAAGTGTCCTATGCGTTTGGGTTTGTTCGATCGTTGGTATCAAGTGTTTGGTGCATTTGGGTTTATCGAGTTGTCTGATGTTGAACGTGTTTCGGTTTGCTCAGTTGTTGGTGGTTTCAAAGATGATGATAGCCCTGATCTGGCAGCTTGTCCACTTGTTGGTTCTAAGTGTCCAGGTCTGTCTGAGTTCGTGCAATTTTTGCCCAATCTTTTACGATTTGGGTTCGTTTGTAGTTGTCCAGTTATCTCGGACACCTGTTGGGTTTGTCCTATTGTTCTCCAATTTTATACGTATTTGGGTTCGTCTGCAATAGTCCAGTTGTTGTCTTGGAAATGTGTTAGGTTTGTCCAATTGTTGTCTAACCTTTCACTTGTTTGGGTTCGTTTGCTTGTTATCCCGAATACCTGTTTATCCAATTGATGTCCAATCTTTTACGTGTTTGGGTTTATCTACCATTCGTCCAGTTGTTGTCTTAGACATGTACAGAGTTTCCCAATCATCGGTATCCAGTTTCATAGATGTGTTTGGGCTTATCCACTTATTGGTACGTACTCTTGGTCTGCGTTTGGATTTTTTCACTTTTCGGTATCCACATTTTGGTCTCGGGTCTGCTATTACCCATTTTGGTACCCAATGCCTCCAGGGGCCATATCCTAACCACCAGCTGTATTTTTTTTAGGAACGCTGTCCAACGTTTCGTTCCGGATACGAAATTCGTGTCTGATCGGTACGAGGGAGCGGAAATATGCGGAGACTATTTCCGTTCAATCCTGCACACAGGACACTCTGTATATGTATTCGCATGACGTATACGCATCGATATGTATTCACGTAGCCAGCAGCGTTTCCTGCTGTTTAATAAATCAACAAGAGTGACAGATTCGGAGTGCCCGGCACTACCAACACCAGCAGCACCAGCGCCAGCAGAGCGACGCGGGCACATCGAACTCTGGCGAGGCTCATCGTAGTAAATATAATACGAGAAAGCAGTGTGTACACGTCAGAGAATTGGCGAAATCGTCGAACCGTATCGCGCAAATTCTACCCTCGATAGCTCCATGAGTGTCACTTTTCCTCAGACCTTCGCAGAGTTACGTACATTTTTCTTGGTTTTCTGGACGGTTACGAATCGTCCAAGATAAATAAGTAAAAAAGATGGTTTCTCTGAGAATTCATGTGGAAACATTTCAAGTTCAGGTCCGATAAAAAAAACTTTGATTTTATAAATGGGTCTCTATAAATAAATAAACCGAAACAAACCCAAATATGACTGGAATATTTGAGAAGAATAAAACCAGCGTAAATCATATAGGTAGGTTAACGACTAATCACGTTTTTAGAAGTAACATTTAAAACGGTCGAATTGGGGTTAGAGATATTTTACTTTTTTAATTTGTTTAACTATGTCCAAAGAAACCAAAATAAGTTTCATTAAATCGAAACTATCCCAAAACAGCACAGCAATCCTACGTGAAAAGTAAAAAGGAAGGGTGACAGATTCAAATCAACTCAAACAACCTTAGTCGATCAGAAATAGCAAAAAAAAAGGAATGATTGGAAATACAACTGAGCAAATTCGGAAAACTCTGAAACGATGCAAAACAATCCCTCAACGAACTAAAAAAATCGAAACAAATCCAAGCAACCCCAAACATTCCGATAATAAGTTTCGAGTACCTATAAAGCCCCAAAGAAGACAACAAAATCCCGATAAACTCAAATAGAATTTCGAATAATTCAAACAACGCCAAAAATTGAAAAAAACCCAATCAAACCCGAACAAGTAGACTAAAAAAAAATGAAGATAAATTAAACAAGCCCAAGCAATCCCAACCAAACCTAAAATAACTCCTTACAAAAGCCAAAGAGGAAACAAACAAAAAAACAAATCCAAACAATGTTCACCCCCGAAGACAAAACAATTGAAGACAAAAAAATTCCGATAAACTCGAATAGAAATTCGAATAATTCAAACAACGCCAAAAATTCAAAAAAACCCAATCAAACCCAGGCAACTCCAAAATAGCCAAACATGCGTTACGGGAACCTAAGCAAACCCAAACAAACCCAAACAAGTAGGCAAAAAAAATGAAGATAAATCAGCCTAAGCAACCCCAACCAAAGCTAAAATAAATCCTTACAAAAGAGAAAGAGGGTCCAAAGAAAAAAAAAGAACAAATCCAAACAGTGTTCACCCCCGATTGTAGCAATTTTCCGGAGCCAAAAAGACAACGACGAAAACATCCGGTGGGGTGCACGTACGCGAAGAATTCCGTGACCTCCAGACGTTTCGGGTATTACGGTACCGTTGTACGGTTTGCGGGGTTGGACAAGGACGATACTCGCAGGTATTGCACGAGCATAAAGAGTCGTGTACACACGAGGCGTACAGGGACGAGGGCGCCGAGGTGGAACGTTTTCTTTGGACTGGCTTGAAAAATGGCCGTCATAACTCACGAGATACCAGCATATCTGTCTCTCGAATACATTATCCATACCCGCGGGAATCCTCGGACAAAAATGGGCGTATACGGAGTCAGCAGTCGCGAGCAGTTAAGCTGAGCATTGCTCGTCAAAACCAAGTGTGACATCTCGTTAAAATACTCGACGAAACGACCGCGAGAGAAACAAAAGAAAAATACAAAATGCCCGAGCAAAAGACTCCCGATCTTTTCGAGACTGCAATGAGCTTCAACGTTTCATCCTTTTCTAAACCGTTTCATTTCTCTTACTTCTCGAAACGAAGGACCGGCGAAAGGAGCTCTCGAGCTATTTACCCTTTATCCGAAATCGATCTCCACGCGGGACCAAGCTGCTCTTTGTTTCGGTCCCCTAACGCCAGAATTGTCTCATTTCGTGGGAAAAGCAAGATGTATCGACTCTTCCTCTTCGCTCTGGGAACTGCCCTCGGAAACACGATAAATCTTCGTCAGGGAATGGCCTCGGGTTTTTTTTTTTTGGATTCCGATTGTAAAAATAAATATTTCGGGGTTTCATTTGCTTTTTCGAAGTATTGAATTTTTTTGTCGTTTCTTGATCTTTCGTCGTTAATGACATGAAATTTGTTAAAAATTCTCGGTGCAAATGATCGTATTGCAATCCGGAAAAAATGATAATTTATCGTTGAAAACATTTTTGTATTTTTAATCATTTTTAAACGATAATGATCTTCGAAATGATAATTATTATAAATTCAGTCTTACTGTTGTGTTACCGTTAAAATTCGTTTACGTAAATTACGTTAATAATTATTACCCAATACGGAAAATGCATATAAAATTATTTCTGAAATTGTATAAGTGGAATAAAAAATTAGGTCACTAAAATAAGGAGATTGAATTATTAAAAAGCCATTGCTATATTGTTATCCAAAATGATTAAGCTTGATTGATGAATCATTAGTCAAATAATCGTTATTTACAAAATCATCGTTTTATTGTTCAATGAAACAATCATTCATTAATGCATTCGTCAATTCACAAAGAACATAATGAAAATAATTTTATTTACAATCTTAATTTTACAAATCAATTACGAAAAAAAAAATCGAAATATCAAATTCGATTCTCCTGTCATACGAAAAGGTATTTTCGTACGTACGAGAGGCAAACAAAAAATTGAGGTAAAACTGTTTTCACGACATTAACAAATATTTTCCCTCCCGTTCACCCGGGTGGCCAATAAATGGTACAAAATCGTAGGCTTTCGCACCCAAGCAAATTCAAATAAAAAATTCGACACTTCCATTAAAAATATGGTTTTCCTTTCTTATCCTCAATTCCATTTTTGAAAATTGTAAAATTGAAGTTGTTCATCGTGTTTGTTGGGTTTGTTTGGGTTTCCCTTTCTTTTCCTCAATTGCATTTTTGAAAATTGTAAAATTAAAGTTGTTCATCATGTTTGTTTGGGTTTGTTGGGTTCGTTGGGTTTTCCTTTCTTCTCCTCAATAGCATTTTTGAAAATGTTAAAACTAAAGTTGTTCATCATGTTTGTTTGGGTTTGTTGGGTTCGTTGGGTTTTCCGTTCTTCTCCTCAACAGCATTTTTGAAAATTGTAAAACTAAAGTTGTTCATCATGTTTGTTTGGGTTTGTTGGGTTCTTTGGATGTTCCTTTCTTCTCCTCAATAGCATTTTTAAAAATGTTAAAATTAAAGTTGTTCATCATGTTTGTTTGGGTTTGTTGGGTTCGTTGGGTTTTTCTTTCTTCTCCTCAATAGCATTTTTGAAAATTGTAAAATTAAAGTTGTTCATCGTGTTTGCGGTGAAATATGATTTGTCTGGTGGTGGATCGGAGAGAAGGTCGGGGTAAAAAGCAAACGAAAGAACGGAAGGGAAATAGAGAGGAGCGAGAGGATTGCGATGATGGCAAGGGTAACGTCAAAGTGGTGCGTGTCTCGAAGCGTCACCGGCGTGAGATTCTGCGTGTCGTACGTGCGGAGGGCGAGCCTTGGATCGGGCTCACTGACCCCCGCGACTAATGACCGACGATTACCGGCGTTTTTCATTCCTCTCTTCTTTTTCCTGTCCACCCTGTCGAGCGTGCGGTGAAAGAGACCGGGCGAGGCATCCCGGTGTGGGTTCGCGCCTCGTCCTTGGCCCTTGGACACCACCGAGGAGCCGAGCCAACGAGCAACGATAATAGCACCATCTCCCAACAATTTCTTCTTTTTCTTACAAATTTTTACGAAGAAATCGCCACCCGAGCGAACGTGAGAGCGCTCTCGGAGAAACCGAGAGAGAAAGAGCTTACTCGCGGAAAGGATCAACGTCGAGGAAATAGAAGAATGCCCGCTAAGAGGTGGATAAAAAAAAAAACAAAGAAAGATACTTTCTTGCTCTTCTGACACACGTACGAGGAGCGAGCCACGACTGCGTCGCTTTTTATCTCAAGCTCTACGAGACGCGTCATCTTCACCTTTTTGCAAGTGAGGGAAAATTGCTGAGTCCGAAAAGGGATAGGGCTTCGCGAGGAAAGCCGAGAAATATTTGGACGCAGACGATATTTTCGAGACGATTTTATTGATCTTTTTTCCACTATAATATTTATATCTTTTATCATCAAATTAATGTTGTGCAATTATTTGAAAAATTTGACGTTAAAAAAACTTTATTTTTATTCGATTTTTTTAAATATATAAATGATGGTGTTCGAATTGAATTATTTTATTTTTACTGGCATTTTTTTCATTTCGACGTAAGTGCCTTTTTCGATCCTTATCTAATCAACGATTTCGACTATTCATATTTCTTTCAAACTTTGCATAAAGGTTTCTTTTTTTTCAATTTCGAATATTGCATATATATGTATGTAATTAACATTAATTATATTAGATTAAATTTTGTAATTATTTGTAGGATCACCATTTTTTTATTCCCTCAAGATATAGCTGGTCTGATAGGATATAGGAACCTGAAACTTAGCTCTCTTGCTCGAGTAACACGAAAATAATTGAGGCTTGAATATCGCAATTAGAGTTTTGACAAAAACGATTTTTCAACATTTTTTTAAACTTTCTGATGTTTGCAACTTATTTGCTGTGAGAAATTGAGAGAGTTCACCCTGTAGATGAGTTTTCTCCAAATACAGAAAGCCCTCAACGTGTATCGCTCGTATCCCTGCGTCTAAAGTTCGCCATGATAGGGACAATGTGCAGAGCCGCGAAAATTCGTTCCGATCGAACGAGGAACTAACCGAGGTGTCGAGTAATCCACCTATTTTCGTTCGATCTTCCCGAGATCGTTTCGTTTTCATCGAATGTGTTTTCTCGATTCACCCTGGCGTTTTCTTCATTTTTTCTCCTCCCCGAGCTATTGACTGGCACGCCTGTTAACCGCAAGAATTTTCGATAAACTTTCGAGAGCAAAAAAAAATAAAAAACATCGTGTGGGTATCAAAAAATGTATTTTCCGATTTAACTTAAATTTTCTCATCGTCAATATTTTTGCCCTTTTTTAACCACGTTTTTATTAACCCGCATTTTTGTGTGTGTTTTTTCGGCACGAATTTTGCAATCGAGTTTGCAAACTTCCGGAATAAACATAAATATAAAATTTAATATTCTAAAAACACATGTAATGACACAATTAATATTATATATGAATAGGTATTGTTTATATTCAATTTATATATAATATTTAATAGTTTTCAACAGGTTTTGGATGGAAGAACAAGATGTGTAAAAAAGGAAGGAAAAGAGGGGAATAATTATGAAATAATTGTTTTAACAAACGGAAAAAAAGATCTTGGTATTTGAAGGGAGTTGATAAGGGGGAGGAAATAACCATGATATTTGAAATGGACTACAAAATAGAAAACAATATCCCTCTGGCTTATTATTATTTTCAACGAAACCCAAATAAACCCAAACAATAAAGAACTAAACAAAAACCACAAACGAAATAAAATAAGCGAACAAAAAATGCACAACCATTAAACATTCACAACAAAATAGGAATATTAATATATTCGTATTCTATATTATATATATATAAATCTTAAAATGTATTATTTATTCAAATAAAAAAATGTATTATATGAAAATATTAATATATTATTTAAATATTCGTATATTATATTATTTGCGAACAAAAAACCGTACGAACGGAAGACAAATTTTCAAATCGCCGTCCAACGGGGACCGCAGAATAAGAAAAAAAATTTTTTAAACCGTACTCCTCTCAAATAGAACCCAGCGAAGTCGAATAAACTTTTTCACCGGTGCAACTTCAGGATTCTGCGGTTCATTCCGCAAACTAATCTCGAGAGCTGCGCCGGATGTGACTCCCCACACGTGGCTATATATCGACGGCCCAGGGAGGGCGGGGTGGAAGAGGAAAAAAGACGAAAAAAAAAGAGAGAGTAGACGCCGAAGTACGAATCGAGGAAGCCCTGAGAGGTTCGGATAAAGTATCGATATTGGAAGCAAAAAGATTAATACCTCGAGAGAAGCATCGAGGCATCTAACCGAAGAGGAGAAAGGGAGAAAGATTGATACAGTCTTCCCGAGCATCTCTCGCACGTTTTGTTACTCCATACATTCTTTCATACGGGCCGGAACCGCTTTTCGGTTTCTCTCGGTGTTTCCCCTCGTACGTTCTTGGCTATTTTCGGGTCTAGAATGTTTTTTTTTTTTTTTTTTTTTTTTTTTTTTTTTCTTTTTTTTATTTTTT